>PVKV010025306.1:0-30086 GCA_004027835.1 Alouatta palliata
TTTTTTTTTGAGACGGAGTTTCGCTCTTGTTACCCAGGCTGGAGTGCAATGGCACGATCTCGGCTCACCGCAACCTCCGCCTCCTGGGTTCAAGCAATTCTCCTGCCTCAGCCTCCCGAGTAGCTGGGACTACAGGCACGTGCCACCATGCCCAGCTAATTTTTGTGTTTTTAGTAGAGACGGGGTTTCACCATGTTGATCAGGATGGTCTCAATCTCTTGACCTCGTGATCCACCCGCCTCGGCCTCCCAAAGTGCTGGGATTACAGGCGTGAGCCACCGCGCCCGGCCTATTCTCTTTTTTTTTAAAGAATTGATGCAGCTTCAAGAATCAATATATATAAACAAACAAGAAACCCTTCCTGAGTATTTTCTTTGTTAAAGATGACCTGAAACTTAGTACATACCAGACAATGCTTTATGAATGCCATTCTAACTGACTTTTGAGAACTTATCTCCAATTTACAGACTGGGGATCAAAGCTGAGTGGTCAACTTGCCAAGGTAATAAACAGGGGCTCGGGGTTTTGAATCCATGCAGTCAGATAGCCCAGGCACTGACTGCTCCCCTACATGTTCCCTCCTTGAGAGGCCCTGGGGAGAACAGGTAGGGTGTGAGTTTAACATGCTATATTCTTGGTGGCATCCCTGGGATAGAAGGGTTTTGTCCTGGTAAAAGAAAAAAAATCAGGCTGGGTATGGTGGCTGATGCCTACAATCTCAACACTTTGGGAGACAGAGGTAGGCAGACTGCTTGAGCTCAGGAGTTGGAAATCAGCCTAGGCAACATGGTGAGACCCTGTCTTTAAAAAAAAAAATTATAATTAGCTGGGCATGGTGGTGCTTGCCTGTAGTCTCAGCTACTCAAGAGGCTGAGGTGGGAGGATCACTTGAGCCCAGGAGGTGAAGGGTACAGTGAATTGAGATAGCACCACGGCGTTTCAGCCTGGATGAGAGTGAGACTGTCTTGAAGAAAAATAAGGCCAGGTGCAGTGGCTCATGCCTGTAATCCCAGCACTTTGGGAGGCCAAGGAGGACAGATCATGAGGTCAAGAGATCGAGACCATCCTGGCTCACATGGTGCAACTTTCGTCTGTACTAAAAATACAAAAATTAGCTGGGCATGGTGGCGCACTCCTGTAGATCCAACTAGTCTGGAGGCTGAGGCAGGAGAATCGCTTGAACCCGGGAGGAGGTTGCAGTGAGCCGAGATCATGCCACTGCACTCCGGCCTGGTGACAGAGTGAGACTCCATCTCAAAAAAAAAAAAAAAAATGCCGCTGGCATCATTCTGTTAGGAACATGAATGTGGCATCATTGAAATTTTCCAGGAGTTTCTCCCAACAGCTGGCAACTAATAGGTCTATCATTTCTATGCTTTCATAGAAACAAACGCCTGTGCCTTCAGATTGCTTTTGATATCTTCTCACTGAAGCACTGGCTTTTCCTTTTCAGGGTTCATCTCAGTTTGTGGTTAATCCCTCATGTGTGAAATCATTTGATTACCCCTGTCCACTCCACTAGCCTGCAAGCTGCTTGTACTTCCTACTACCCGCCCTATGCTGCAGCTGATTAACTCGTGGTGAAGCTCTTGTGTGGAACTGAACAGGCTCCTCTTGCTTTTCACTCACCAGTGGAGTTGGAGTCTTTTCTACATCCAGAATTAACTTGCCAATGTTCCCTCGGTCATGGATCCGCTGCATGGCCTCTTTGACCTGTGAGACAAGGTGATAAACAGGTGCTGGTTAGGTGAGATGTTGCCCAGGTAAAAAGGGGCTTGGACAACGCAAACTATTGAGTGACCATCAGAGGGCGCTGCGGCTCAAGCGTAGAGGCTACAGGGTGATGTTGGACGGTGGGGTGCAAATAAATTCTGGCTGTGCCATTCACACGCTCTGATCTTGTGCAAACATCTTCTGAGTGGATAAAATAAGGGTGATAGCTCTTGAAATAAGTAGATGCACATTAAAAGGGTAGGGGGAAGGTTCTCTGGAGTTCTAGGAGTTACATGCTGCAGGGTGGCAGGGTGCATTAGTCAGATTACATTCTGATCAATAAAAGTACTCTCTGAAGGTCATTTGTGCCCTGCTTACTTCAATGTTAATTAATTCTGATTCACAGTTGGGCTAAGTGGACTCATTACCCAAGGCTGAACTGCACTGAGGAAAATTCTCATGATTCTGCTTACTGGGAGGAGATGTTTTCCCTGCCTCAGTGGCATTTCCCCCGAACACTCTAGAATTCTCCCCAGAAAAGAGGGCTTACTGTTGCCTTTTGAATGTTAGGAGCCTTCCCAGGCCAACAGGTGGCTCCTGGGACCCTCTGAAATAGCACGGGTGCTGCAGAATCCAATTTGCATTTTGAGGATGTCATTCTATTGCCACGTGGAATTCCAACTGTTCAGATGGGGTTGGGGAGGCATGAGAGTTAAATTAAATCCAGAAAGGGCATGTAGCTGGGTGGCTGGCCCAGGTCCATGCTCCACATCTCAGTGAAACCTAAATGGAAATGCCACATCGCTTAATTTAGAAAAAAAAAAAAAAAAGCCAGGCGCGGTGGCTCATGCCTGTAATCCCAGCTCTTTGGGAGGCTGAGGCGGGCGCATCACAAGGTCAAGAAATTAAGACCATCCCAGCCAACATGGTGAAACCCTGTCTCTACTAAAAGCACAAAAAAAATTAGCTGGGCGTGGTGGCGCACACCTGTAGTCCCAGCTACTAGGGAGGCTGAAGCAGGAGAATTGCTTGAACCGGGGAGGCGGAGTGTGCCAAGATCGCGCCATTGCGCTCCAGCTTTGCGACAGAGCAAGACTCCATCTCAACAAAGAAAAAAATGAAAAGAAAAAAAAAAGTTTTAATAGATCTAAATATTTTTTCTGAAGTCTCAGATTTTTAAGTGTGTGTGCTCATACATTCAGTCCACGAATATTCATTAAAATGTTGCTTCTAGGCCAGACACTATGGTCAAACAAAATTAAAAAGTAAGATAGTGCCTCCCTTTGAGGAACTCACCCTGTGGCTGACTGACAGAGCAGCGTTTGCGTGTGTGAAAACCAAAGACTTCTCACTTGGATAATAACTCGACACAGACTTTAAAATGTCTGTATTCTAATTGCTTTTCTGGAACTTTATCCTAAAGACGTAATTCAAATTAGGTGGAAAAAAACTTACTACATCAAAGATACACAAGTATGGTATGGCTTTTATGGCAAAACATCGAAGCAACTTACATGTCCCAGAGTTAAGGAGATGGGTAAGTGAACAATGGCTCTCACATTTACCTACTTAAAGGAAATCATACATGGCAGTTGAAGGATATAAAGATACCTAGAGCTAATTACAGAGACCACACAGCACAATTAAATTTTATAATACCACTAAATGAGAACTGACATGATATTTAAAATATTTTAATCTATATTTCCATAAAAATACACATATGCCGACATAACTAGAAAGGGGCATGGGTATATGATAGAACATCATGTAGAAGAAATGGATGCCTTGTAGCTTCAGTGTTTGGTAACATGTCATCAAATCAGTATTTAAATTAAAGGCATTTTTAAATGCAGTCTTTGGATAACTTGGCAATGGTCAGAATCAACCCATTTTTGGGGGGGGACAAGGACGATCTGTTGCCTTGGCTGGAGTACAGTGGTACAATCCCAGATGACTGCAGGTTTGACCTCCTGGGCTCAAGGTGTCCTCTCACCTCAGCCTCCCGAGTAGCTGGGATTACAGACAAGCGTCACCATGAGCTCAGCTAATTTGATTTTTCTTTTTTTTTTTTTAAAGTAGAGATGTGGTTTTGCCCTGCTGCCCAGGCTGTCACGAGCTCTTGGCCTCAAGTGATCCTCCCCACTTGGTCTCCCGTAAGCGCTGAGATTACAGGCGTGAGCCATTTCTCTCTGACTAATAGTGTCATATGATCATTAAATTTCTTGGCCCTAATACATAATCCAGTACATTGCTTTTATTTCTGTAGTGAACACTGCTTTTCTTTTTCTTTTTCTTTTTTTGAGACAAAGTCTCGCTCTTATTGCCCAGGCTGGAGTCCAATGGCGCGATTTCGGCTCGCTGCAACCTCTGCCTACCGGGTTCAAGGGATTCTCCTGCCTCAGCCTCCCAAGTAGCTGGAACTAAAGGTGCATGTCACCAAACCCGGCTAATTTTTTTTTGTATTTTTTGTAGAGATGGGTTTCACCATATTGGCCAGGCTTGTCTCGAACTCCTGACCTTTAGATCTGCTCACCTTGGCCTCCCAAAGTGCTGGGATTACAGGCGTGAGCCACCGTGCCTGGCCATGAACACTGCTTTTAAAAGGGTTTTCACATTTGTTCATCATAACAGCTGCTACTCACTGAGAATCTTCATATATTGTAGCAGACAGCTTCTAAAATGGTCATCAGTAACCCCCACTGCCTGGTCCTTATCCCCTTCCTCTGAATGTAGGCTGGACCTAGTGACTTGCTTCTAAGCAACAGAATAGAGCAGAAGTGATTGTATATCAGTGATATGGACCATGACTTCCATCTTGCAGTCCTTCTTCCTCTGACTATTGATGCTTCCTTGTTCTGATGACTTGAAGTGCCATGTTGTGAGCTGCCCTACGGAGAAGTCCACATGGCAAGAAACTGAGGGCAGACTCCAGCGAACAATCAATGAGGAACAGATACCCTCAGTCCAAATGCCGCCGAGGAACTGAATCCTGCTGACAACCACTGACACAGCTTGGAAGCAGACCCTTCCCAGTTGAGACTACAGCCCGAGCTCATACCTTTGTCAGAGGCATTTGAAGCAGAGCAACTCTATTCTGAGTGAGGGCTAGGAAATAAGGCTGGGACTTGCTGGTCTGCATTCCAAGGAAGTTAGGTATTCCTAGCCTATAGATGTTTATGGTTAAGGGAACAGATTCATAGTATTTACTCAACAGACCCAGACTTGGGAGTGTCCCGATATCTTGATATCTTTAGCAGAAGCATTCCTAATTTTGCTTTAAAGATAATATCAGACCGGACACAGTGGCTCACATCTGTAATCCCAGCACTTTGGGAGGCCAAGGTGGGTGGATCACTTGAGGTCATGAGTTCAAGACTAGCCTGACCAACATGGTGAAATCCCATCTCTACTAAAAATACAAAAATTAGCTGGGTGTGGTGGTGTAAACCTGTAATCCCAGCTACTTGGGAGGCAGAGGCAGGAGAATTGCTTGAACCCAAGAAGTGGACATTGCAATGGGCTGAGATTGCACCACTGTACTCCAGCCTGAGAGACAGAGCAAGACTGTCTAAAAATATATATATATATATAATCTTGCAAAATACAGTAATCAAGAAAATTAATCCTTGCTGGGCCCCGAGGCTCACGCCTGTAATCCCAGCACTTTGGAAGGCCAAGGCAGGTGGATTGCCTAAGCTCAGGAGCTCATGACCAACCTGGACAACATGGTGAAAACCTGTCTCTACTAAAATATGCCTGTAGCTACTCAAGAGGCTGAGGCAGAATTGCTTGAACCCGGGAGGAGGACGTTGCAGTGAGCCGAGACTGTGCCATTGCACTTCAGCCTGGGTGACAGAGTGAGACTCTGTCTCAAAAAAAAAAATTCTTTATTACAAACCCTTGTAGTGGACCACATGTCTCCATGATCTTTTTTTATCCTGTATGTTAACAAGCATTGCACCTAGGGTGAACATGTTCCCCTCTTACTTTCAGGAATGCCCTTCTCTATCTATGGAGTAGCTATTGTTTCACTTCTTTACTTTCTTAACAAACTTGTTTTGCTTTGCACTGTGGACTCGCCCTGAATTCTTTCTTGTGTGAGAACCAAGAGCTCCCTCTTGGGTCTGGATCAGGACCCCTTTCCCATGATTGCAGCCTTGTGAGAATCAAATGAACCAATGAAGCCATGCCCAGCTTGCCCACTCACAGAAACTGTGAGATCATAAGTGCCTCTGTTTTGCGAGGGTAAATGCAATAATAGATAGCTAACAGATTCTAATCTTACGTGCATAATTCTTACTTTGCAAAATACATGCCCATTTTACAGATGAGTACCCTGATGCTCAAAAACAGAAGCAATTTGTCCCAAGATGACATAGTTATTTGTGACAGAATTGTGGTTGAAACTCAGGGCTGCCAAATTTCAAAACCAAAGCTCTTTCCCAATTCTGCTCAGTCTGTACTGTCTCGTTTGGCTCTCAATAGCAGAGGAACATGGTAGGAACGTCATGGATCCCCAGCACTCAGTTATTTGTCACCCTGGCAAGTCATTAGCATCTGAAAACTCCTTGGAGACTAGGAACAACTTTTAAACTGCCTCTCCAATAAGACAGAGCCCAGGGAAATGGAAAAGCTGTTTTCTCAGCAGTTAAAGCTTATTGTGATGCCAGGAGAAAAAGCCCCCTGCAGGGCAGCATCTAATCTGCATGGTTTTTGGATATTTCATTTTGAAATGAACTGACTCCTTGAAGTCCCTTATGGAAAGGATGGACAAAGGATTACAAGTATTTCCAAGAGGCCATTGAATTAGCCTGACCCCCTAGTCAGGCTATGTGCATTTCTATCCTCTTCTTTGGAGATGGAAAAAAGAGCTTTTCTGATGACAACGTTGAAGGAAAGAAATGATACTGTTTCCGATTAATTCTTTCTTAGGCCACCATGTGAAGCACTTTGCATAAGTTGCTTCCTTTTATCCACACACCAAGCCTGTTAGCTGAGTGTTTGTGTTAGTTTCACAGATGAGAAACCCTATGATAAGCTGAGTTAAGCATCACAATAATTAGCTGAGTTAAGCAACGCAGTTTCACACATGAGATGCCCAATGATTAAAAACTCCAAGGGTCTTGCCTCTGGCTGCCCATCTGAAAAGTGGTAAGAATCAGGGGGGAATTGAGAGGGCAGCTTCCCCTTGACAGGGCTCTGATATCGACACCCCAAAGTGCTCTCAAATAACACCCTGGCAAAGCAAAGTCTGCAAAAAGAGACACTGCTCCCAAATTACCATTTATACGTGGAGGCACCCTGGCAGGGGTGACAGTGCCCAGAAGGTGGTGGTGATGGCCTCCAGAAAGCTCAGTAACATATGGCAGACTTCTCTGTTGCAACTGTCGGAGGTGTTTTTATTTTTTAAGTACTCTTCTGCTTAAAACCTTTCCCCACTGCATTAAAGAGAATCGTCTAGCAGATAGATCGACATTGCCTAATACTATAGCCACAAGTCAATGTGGCAAGTGAGCATTTGAAATTTGGCTAGTAAAAATTGCCATGTGCTGTCAGTATAAAATTCACACCAGACTTCACAGACTTCAGCATCATAAAGAAGAGGCAAGCTATCTCAGTAAGAACTGTTGACATTTATTTCATGTCGAAATAGCAATTATTAAAATTGTTTGAGTTTTTTTCCTTCTGAGACGGGGTTTTGCTCCATCGCCAGCCTGGAGTGCAGTGGCATGGTATCGCTGCAACCTCCACCTCCTGGGTTCAAGCGATTCTCTTGCCTGAGTTTTCCAAGTAGCTGGGACTACAGGCGCACGCCATCACACCTGGCTAATTTTTGTATTTTTAGTAGAGACAGGATTTCACCATGTTGGCCAGGATGGTCTCAATCTCCTGACCTCGTGATCCGCCTGCCTCGGCCCCCCCAAAGTGCTGGGATTACAGGCGTGAGCCATCATGCCCGGCCCTGTTTGTAGTTTTGAAAACATGGATAGAAACCAGAAAATTTAAAACCTTGCACGCGGCTCACATTAAAATTCTGCTGAACAGCATTGGACTGCATGTATCTGGAGCTGGTAACTGCTTTTTCTGACTTTATTGCTTTTCTTCACCTTCTAATGTACTCTCATGCCCACCACTTACAATGTATCTGAAGTTCAGCGGGCACTCTGCACTGTGTCTCTATATACACTGGGTCCCTTCCTGGAGTGCCCTGGTCCTGAGCTACCTTGGATTGGTCTTGCAGCTGTTGACTTGGATGTGAGCTCTTCTAAGCATTTGCCCTCACCTGCAACCTCTGGCCCAAGCACTTCTCCCTTCACACCTCAGTCAGCTAGTGATGGCAACCCTACCCCAGCCTTGTCAGTTACACATCAGCCTCTGCTCTCCATTGCAAATCAACAGAACGGCACCATCTAAAATATAAAGCAAACCACAAACGTGGGTAAAATTTTTCTAATTAACCAGTTAAGAAATGTAAAAAACTGGTGAAATTTAATAACATATTTTCTTTAACCAAATATATCCAACATGTTACTTCAATGTATACTCAAGTAACAATTTACACTTTTTTGTGGGAGACTGTCTAGAATCTAGGGTATATTTTACACTGAGTAAATCTCAATTCAGATGAGCCACATATGAAATGCTCAGTGGTTTCCCATGGCTCATAGCTCATAGCTACCATATTGGGTATTGCAGCTCTATATGGGCAGGACAATGGTGTTTACCTCAGAGTCCACAGTACAAAGAAGCATCTGTCGCACAACAGTTTACAGGTTGAGTCAATGAATGAACAAGTAGGTATGTGGAGAAAGTGAGACGCCATGTGGCGGAGCCTCACCTAGAGGCCATTGTCCTGCCTACCCCACATCCTAGAGCCCCTGGCCTAGGCAGCTGTCTCTTGGTGGCCTGCTCAGTGCAGCCTGGGTGGCCCAGTGGAGTCTGTTCATAATCAGGACCATGGTCCCACACACAGTCTGGGACACCACTGCCAGCTGCATGGCTGGCCAGATCTGGTCTCGGCAGCTGGATTTTCCAGGGCTGGGATTCTGGATAAACTCAGGCCATCTCCAATAGAGCTAGTTTCCCATCCAGACAGTGGAGGGAGGAAATCTGAGTCATGTTATTCAAGCACCTCAAGATGCCAACATTCTAAGGTCAGAGGCCATCTGGACTTTCTCTGACACTTCTGGTCTCTGGGAGGTCACTTTGACAGCATCCCAAGTGGACGGTGGCAGGAGGCAGTGGGAACATTCCAGGGCTGAATCCTGGCTCTGCTTTGACTTGGTAATGTCATTCTGACAAGTGGCTTCTTCTGTCTGCATCTCATCTTTCTTATGTTAATGATAATAGCTATACTATTTCATTCATTCATTTGTTCAGTCATTCAACAGAACCAAAGCCCTGGGCCAGGAGCTGGGGGAAACAGATGTGCTCTGTTTGTCCTAGTGGAATCAGTTTTCCTTATTAAATAGGCTTATCATAATCATAAAAAAATGTGCTGCAAAGGGAGTAGGCAGTGCTCTATGATGGAGAATAGATGGTGAGGGGTCAGGAGAGAGTGATCCACTTAAAATCCCTGGGGTAAGCAGACAGAATGACCTCACACTCCCAAGACATCCATTCCCTAATCTCCAGAGCCTGAGGATGTGTTTGTTACCCGACTTGGCAAAAGGGACTTTGTAGAAGTGATTAAGCTAAAAATCTGAGATGGGGGATTATTCTGGATTATCTGGGGGTCCCATGGAATCACAGTCATTCTTGCAAGAGGGAGGCAGGGGGGTTAGGCTCGGAGAGCATGTGATGCTACAGGGAACCAGGGGTTGGAGTGATGCCCTGTTGGGAGGGGCGATGAGGAAAGAAAAAAATGCATGTGGCCTCTGGAAGCTCAAGAAGGGAAGGAAATAAATTTTACCCTAGAGCATTCGGGGAAGTAAATACATTCTCCCATAGAGCCTCCATGAGGAATGCAGCCGTGCTGACACCTTGATTTTGGGGCTTTCAGAACTGTAAGACAATACATTATGTTATTTAAGCCGTTACCTTTGTGGTCATTTGTAGCAGCAGCTTACGGGACACAAATACAGGTGGGTTTAAGCAGGTGATGAGTGAGACATGAAGAGCAGTAAAGAGTGAGCCGTGGAAAAAACTGAGCACTAGGGATTCAGGGAGAGTGGGGGAGCATGTGCTTTGGCTCCAGGTGAGTCTGAATCCCACGGGGATTCTCTAAGAGGAGGCCACAGTGGTGGAGAAAAAAACAAAGGGAGGGCCGCATCCTAGTGTCTGGAAGTGGGCAGTGTGGCAGACCTTGAGGTCCCTAACCAGCCTCTATTTGCACCACGGAAGGCCCTTTTGTAAGACTTTGGGTTTTGCTCTGAAGGTCTTCATGTATTGCTAACGCTACCTCTTTACTTGTGAGATAGCTCATCTCTGGTGGCTTCAAATCATTTCTGTGCTGGGAAGTATCACAGAAAAGTGAACATCACTTTCCCGTGACTTCACCAATATTCTCCTGTTTACCAATTGCATGCCTTTCCTGTGAGGACACCAGCCTGTACTGTGAAGCCATGGGAGTCTAAGAAGGGATCCAGGCTCCCGCATTCTCGGACTGTGTGACTTCGGGCAGGTCACCCAGCCTCTCTGTGACACTCTGGGTTTTTTTTCCCCCCTTTATTTTCTGCAAAGTGGAGGTAAGTTTCTGTATCAGTTTCCTGATTTCCAGGAGAAATTTGTTATTCTTGCTGGAATAAATGACCACCAACAGTGACTTGAAATGCAAATTTATTATCTTACCGTTCTGGAGGTCAAAAGTTTGAAATGCGTTTTACAGGGTTAACATAAAGGCTCCAGCAGGACTGCATTCCTTCCTGGATTTCTTTCCAGGGAAGAATTCATTTACTTGACTTTCTTTTTTTTTTTTTTTAGAGATGGGGTCTCACCATGCTGGCCAGGCTGGTCTCTAACTCCTGACCTGAGGTGATATGACTGCCTCAGCCTCCCAAAGTGCTGGGATTACAGGTGTGAGCCACCGTGCCCACCAGACTTTACCATCTTTACAAGAAGCCCTTGCATTTCATTGCTTGCAGGTCCCTCCCTCTGTTTTCAAAGTCAGCAGGGTAGACCTTTAGATCTCTCTGACTCTGCCCCTCCTCCTGCCTCCCTCTTTTAAGGACCCAGGAGAATCTCCCCATCCCCAAATCCTTTACTTAATCTGATCTGCAGAGTCCATTTTTCTATGTGAGGTACCAGATTCACAGGTTCTGGGGATGGGAATGTGGGCATGTTTGGGTGGTATTATTCTGTCAGTCCCAGGTTCTCACCCACCTCATAGAACTGTCATGAAGATTGAGGGTTGATGTCTGTTAAGCATCTGACAGTTACTGGCTCCACTAGAAGCTTCTTTAAGAGAAAACTTGAGGGCCCAGTTCCCTCTGCTGGATTTCTGAAAGCCATCTCTGTCATCCTCGCCCAGAACCCTAAGATTGTTTCTTGTTCTTATATTTGAGGCAGGATCACTAACTGTTGTCCAGGCTGGAGTGCAGTGGCATCATCACAACCCACCACAACCTCTAACTCTCAGGCTTAAGCAATCGTCCTGTCTCAGCCTCCCAAGTAGCTGAGAGTACAGGCACAAGTCACCATGCCTAGCTTTTTTTTTTTTTTTTTTTTAAGTAAACACAAGGTCTTGCTATGTTGCCCAGGCTGGTCTTGAACTCTTGGACTCAAGTACTCTTCCTGCCTTGGCCTCCCAATGTGTTGAGATTATAGGCATGAGCCAATGCTCCTGGCCTTTTTCTTTATAGGATGGTCCAACCTACAGTACACTCAAGGCTACTTAATAAAAGGTGGACTCCAACTGGGTTCTGTTGAACTCCCAAGTCCAGAGGAGAGGTTCTACTCTGAGACCTGGGCTTCACTTAGAGGGGGTTACCCTGGCCTTCCTCTGCCCATACCCCTACCTATGGCTTGTTTGGTTGGAGCCAAAGGTACAGCCACCCAAAGCAAGCAGCCTCCCCTAGCCCATACACTTCTAGACCATGCTTTGGCTTCCTGGCCTTCCAGAATTCTATTCTCAAATAGCCCCAAGATCACATAGGGAACTTTTTCAAACTATGTTGGCAAGACCCCTCCTGGTGGTGTGGGTGGGACTCTGGGGTAAAGACAGAAAGGGGCTGACCATGGGCTGGGAGCCTCCATCTGAACTCTTGCCCAGGGCCCTGCAGATGTGAGGGGTGGGCTTGGCTACAGGACACAGTGATGATGTGGCATGACTGGCACTTTCTGGAAATGAGGATGTGGGTATGACATGGAGACTTAGGAGAGAAAGAATTAAAGACGATTCACAGCTGACCGGGAGGACTATGATGCTCTAGACGCTAGTCCAGTCAGAATGGGGCGCTCAGTGAGGGATTTGACACAATGCAATGATAGGGACAAAAATGATGACAACAATATTCATGTCTGTATAGCACTCCTATCATCTTTGCTGAGCTTTATTTTGAAACAATAAACCTTAGGTTCCAAGATGCTAAGTGTTTCACATAAGGTCACACAGCTGACAGTGCAGGAGCCGGGAGTAGGGTCAGAAGACAGAGGGGCAAACCCAGGCATTCTCATTAGACCAGGTTTTCTCTCCAAGAAGAATATGCTGCATTCAAGTCTAGTGCTGTGTTTGAGATCCTGGCTGGGCATCCAGGGGAAAATGGCAGGAAATGCCTGAGTATGGGGCTTAGGAGAGAGAATGAGGTTGAAGAGGCCAATGTGGGATCATCCTAAGTCAAATAAAGAAGCATGGTGCCACTTAGATGTGGTGAGTTATGGACTGACCCAGTCCCCAGTGAGAAGAGGGCCATGGAAACCTTGGAGATCACTGGTTTCTTCTCCCATCTCCATCTCTAAAATGTACATCAGAGACTGAAACAGGCCCAGGGAGCTGAGAGCCAGGAGTAGGGCACGGTGAGGGAACCAGAAGGTGAACAGATCTGAGGGAGGAAGGAGAAAGACTGGCAGAAGGCACTTGAACCTGGATCATGGTGATTTAGAAAAAGCTGACTCAGCAAAGTGAAGTGGGCATGAGTTAGAGCACAGTGCACCAAGGAGAGCACCCCCGGGCAACACCCTGGAACTCCTGTCTCCAACTCTTCTGCTTCTCTGTGAATAGACGCACAGCCAGCAAAGACTCTTGTTCCCCAAACCCACCCTTTTTGAAAACTGCCCCAGCTGTTTCTCTCAAGGTTAAAGACAGACAGCAGCACAGAGCCTGCAGCATTTTAGGAGATGCTCTCAGAACATTAATTTCAAACTATTTCATTCTGTGTTGCTAGACTCATTAATGCAGAGTTCCTGGTTTGTTTATATAGCCCCAGTGGATTGCAACCCATTGGAGTTGAACTCATGCCATCAGTTCATGCTCTCAATGAAGTCGGCTGGTGTTCAAGACTCAGCGCATGACCCATGGGGAAAATTTAATTGGCTCACCCCATGCAAGCAGAGGAGCAGTGGTCACAATCATTTCTGGGGCTGTAGTTACAGTCATTTCGGTCTGCAATGGAATTAGGAGAGGTGGAGTTCCTCAAAACCTCAATTAGGGCTGAGGAGGGCTCATGGGCTGCAACCTTGGGGTCTTGGTTATCGTTAGGGGGTTTCTTTCTTCATCTGTTTTCTGGCCTCTGTTCATTGCCCCATGGACTGTATCTCCTGGGCTCCTTGTGCCATGGTTTCCAGTTGGCTTTGGCCAGTGAGAGATCCTGGTAGATTGGAAAACAGGAGGAAGGAGAATGAAGATACTTCCTCCTCCATTCCTGCCTTGTGATAGGTCTTTCCCTCTTGACAACTACAGCTTTTACAAGGTCCTAGCTTTTTCTCTACAATCTGTTAATGCCTTTCCTTCCTCATGCCCCTTCAGGCCCAGGGTGGGTAATGCGTTGCTACTGTTGCTAATTTCTGGGTATCTCAACAACCTGTTTGTTTCCTTAACTCTGATTTCTTTAGAACCCAGCTAAGTGTGTCACTTGCTTCCTGCCAGGGCACTGACTGATATATTTGTCTCTAAGCTTTTTTATTCAACAAATACATTGTGTTAAGTCCTGGGAAGACAATGGCAAGCAACCAAAATACCTACAAGACCCCCTGAGCTGGTGAGGCTTACAGTCTCATGGAGGCGTGGGTTTCATCAAAGAATGACTGAAACAAATTAACATTACCACTTAGTAAGATGGTGTTATGAGGATGTGGATGGTGGTTTACCTGGTTGGGAAGATCAGGGAGTGATTGTCTGAAAAAATGATAGTTGAGCTAGGATTTAAAGGATGAATGGGATTTAGCTATGGTAAGAGGAGAGAGAAGACCATTCCAAGCAGAGGAAGTAGAATGTGAAAGGAGAGACTGAAAAAAGTCAGTGGCCTTGGGGACAAAAGAGAGAAAGTTGATGTGGGACAAAATTCTGGAAAGGAAGTTGGGGTTACTACATTCCAAAGAGTTTCCATGAATGTGGTTGCAAATCTAGAACTTCCTTCCATCTCCCTTCACCTTCTACCTTCACACTTGGGCCATGAGGGTTAATAATACTCAATCTTTGTTTGGGGTTTCATTTAACAATTCATAATAGCCAACTTCCTTTTCAATGGTGTGAAAGGCTCAAAGTCATTAGGGTACAAATGACACCACTTAATAACCGTAGCACTTGGCTTGTGCTATGAATAGTAATAAGCATAGCCATGTAAAAAAGGGAAAAAATCAAGATGGATAATTCCATGGACCCCTACGTCTGTTAGATGATAAATTAAAAACTTTGAAAAAGAAGAAATGGATACTACTATAATTAAGAAGCACATGTACCGAAATCATCTGTGAGATATTCCTCATATTAACAATATCCATCTTTGGGAGGGATTGATGATTATCTAAAATATAAAGTGGGTGTTTAAATGTAACACATTCATTGCAAGTAGGCTTGAGCTCTGGAATTTCTGGCTTTTGCCAAGTCGATTCTGGACTGAAGTGTGTGAGCCCCAAGATTTTGACCCAGAGGGAAGAGTGATTGGAAAAGTAGAAAGTCAGGAACCATGAATTAATCCACTGGGAGGGTAGGGTAGAGAAAGGATTCAAACACTCAACTCTTTTTTAGACCAGCTGCATACTGGATCTTTGCAATGACACAGGGCATAGATTGGGAAGGGGGCAAAGGAGGTGACTGGGGTGCAACTTTTAAGGAGATGTCCATTCTCTGAGTCACGTAAGTGCAAGATAAGCACCTGAAAGTGAGCGCTGCCTTACATTTTATACCCCAGCTGCTTCTCTTGACTCATCCTAGTCTTGGTCTTGCAAGGATGGTTATTATTTTGAAAGGAAGGGAGAAACATCCAACCAGCTAGTATAAGGGAGGTATGTACTTGGCAACAGGATAACTAACGGGACTCTCCAAGAAGATTTTTTTAAGGGGATATTAGTAGGAACACTGGCTTACAAGAGACAGAACGTTCTTCGAAGGAGAAGAGAAAGCAAAAAGCAAGACATTGTAATCTGGATGAGCGTCTGTTCCTTTTGTGCTGTGTCCTTGAATGATACTGATTCTCTTGATCAAATATACCTCATGGTTATAAGGGGTTCAAATGAATTAAACACTGAACCAAGAGCCAGAATGTTCTGTAGAAATCTTATTCATAACAAAACCAAACTATATATTCTTGTCCTAGTGGATTTTGAACTAAAGCAGATGAAAAAAAATCTGGTGAATTCCCTCTAATGTTTGTCTTAATGAACAACAATCCACAGTGCTGGATGTGGGCGGTTGAGTAGAACTGAAGTGGACACTCAGGGGATGATGATTCCAACGTGGGAGTGAGACCTGGGGAAGAGGATAAAAGACAGGCAAGATACTTTCTGTTCTGGAGATGCTCAGTCTCTCAGAAACACCTGCAGAAAAATATCTGTTGTGCAATGTGTAAGAGAGATGCTTGAAATGTAATGAGCACAGGAGAGGAAGCAATTTATTTGGTATGGGAGGAGGATGAAAACCAGAGGGAGCTATTTGAAAGGAAGTGACTTTCAGTTTGGGACTGGAAAGTTGAGTAAAAGTTTGTCACTAAGCCAGACAGAGGGACATATACATAACCCAAGAAGGCCAGGCACGGTGGCTCACACCTGTAATCCCAGAGGCTGAGGCAGGTTGGTAACTTGACCTCAAGAATTTGAGGACAGCCTGGCCAACATGGCACAGCCTCACCTCCACAAAAAACACAAAAACTAGCCAGGCATGGTGGCACATGCCTGTAGTCTCAGCTACTTGGAAGGCAGAGGAGGGAGAATCACTTAAGCCTGGGGGGCAGAGGTTGCAGTGAGCCAAGATCATGCCACTGTACTCCAGGCTGAGTAACAGAGCAAGACCCTGTCTCAAAAACAAATAATAACTGAAGGAAACACTGCTGTCCTCAGAGAATGAGGGGTTAAAGTAAGAACCCGAGCTCCCACCAGTCCTGAAACTCCAGATGACAATCGTAGAGCTTAAAAAATAGATTTTAAACTGTTTTTTTTTTTTTGGCTTTGAATCTTTTAGCAAAATCTTCAAGTCGGGAAGAAAGACACCATATTTCTGCATGGAGGACTCTAGGTCTTTACTAATGATGTAATTACCTTACTACCAGATTCCATTGGTTTTATTTATTCACAGATGGGTAACTGTGTCATTCCATAATGTCCGAAGATTTTCACTTGGAATTGTCAAACATGAGAATTCATGGAAAAGGGCTAAAAATATAAAGAGTCGAAAGACCCTTCAAAGTCTTGAAAGTTCCCAAGTGGCTAACTATCTTTGAAAAGGATGACAGCCAGACCTAATAACATTTGGGAAAGAACCATTTGTTAAGTTGTTGCAAAGGAATTACGATTTTGCCCTTATTTTCAATGGCAAAACCCACAATTATGTTAATAGAAGTCAGAGGTGATCGTTTCTTTGTCTTGGAGATAAAGGGCTGGCTTGCAGGAATAGGTGGTATTTTTAGTACCTAAGGGATACTGAGATACGTTGACTATATAATCTATATATAACTGTTGTCTAGACAAATGCTAGAGTTCCTAGGCTGCAAGATTGGAGTCAGCCAGCAGAGACAGAGGCCAAGCCTGGGATAAAGAGTCTGGGAACAGACTAAAATATAGAATGTAAGTAAAAGAGCGATTCTATTTTCTTAAGAAGCATTTGCAACCAGTGTTCTTACCAAGAGCTGGTTCTCCCCCACTTTATCTAACAGGGGGTATACATTGGATCCTCCCACTTGGATAGGAAGGCTAGGAGGAGCAAGCTATAGGCTCTGGACCTAAGAATGCAGTAATATGAGTGTCACCAGATGCCCATAGGGTATCATGGGAGAAGATAAGTCTCAGGGAAAGAGATGAACCTCAAATTGGGTAAACATTAAGGACAAGGCAAAAGTGGTAAATCCATGGGGTGGTGGAGGACGCTGTTCGTGATTATTGCGGCAGCTGACATATGACAAGTGCTTACCAGGTGCTGTCACTGAGCAAAGCACCTCATATTCATGACCTCATTTCGTTGCATCAACCCAATGAAGTAAGTGGGAGTTTGTCAGGCTGTCAATCAGGGGTACATAAAAATAGGCCCCCTATTCTTCTGAGTCTGTTACTCATGGAGGAGAGTTGAGATGAGAATGAGGTTTAGTAAGGTTAATGGCTTGTCCAAGGTTATCTTTTTTTAATTAAAAATTGAAACAAGTTTTTGGCTGGGTGCGGTGGCTCATGCCTGTAATCCCAGCATTTTGGGAGTCTGAGGCAGGTGGATCATGAGGTCAGGAGATTGAGACCATCTTGGCCAATATGGTGAAATACTGTCTGTACTATAACACAAAAAAATGAGCCGAGCATGGTGGTGCATGCCTGTACTCCCAGCTACTAGGGAGACTGAGGCAGCAGAATTGCTTGAATCTGGGAGGCGGAGGTTGCAGTGAGCCGAGATTGCACCACTGCATTCCAGCCTGGTGACAGACTGAGACTCCATCTCAAAAAATAAAACAAATAAAAAATAAAAAACAATTTTTAATCTTTGTGGTTACATGGAAGATATATATACTTACGGGGTACAGGAGATGTGTTGATACAGGCATGCAATGGCTAGCAATCGCATTGTGAAGAATGGCGTACCCACCACCTCAGACATTATCCTTTGTGTTGCAAACAATCCAGTTATACTCTTATAGTTATTTTAAAATGTACAATTAAATTACTGTTGACTACAGTCACCCGGTTGTGCTATCAAATAGGTCTCATTCTTTTTGCCTAACGTTAAACAGTGGAATACAGAGAAACTAGGTTTCAGACCCAGCTCCATACAACTACAGGTATAAGATGTACTACAGGTATTGATGTACTGTTGCCAGGTATGAGACAGTGGGTTGGAAGCAATGAAGGGCGAAGAAGTGAGAGGAAGGAAGGGTGCAGGACCCTGGGTATCGTATTGCAGGACCAGGAATGGTTTATTTTCTTTGTATTTTTATATGCATCTTGCTTGTTTCTGGGTCATCACATTCATTCTATTTTTTTTGGAGATGGAGTCTCTTTATGTCATTCAGGCTGGAGTACAGTGGTGCGATCTTGGTTCACTGTAACCTCCACCTCCCAGGTTCAAGTGATTCTCCCACCTCAACCTTCTGAGTAGCTGGGACTACAGATATATGCCACCACACACAGCTGATTTTTGTATTTTTAGTGGAGACAGAGTGGAACCACATAGGCCAGGGTGGTCTGAAAGTCCTGACCTCAAGTGATCTGCCTGCCTCGGCCTCCCAAAATGCTGGGATTACAGGCAGGAGCCACCGTGCTGAGCCCCATTCTCTTCCTGAAAAGCTCCTCAATCTAGTAGCTATTGGCATTTTGGCCCAGATAACTCTTTGTTGTAGGGGGTGTCCTGCGCACTGCAGGATGTTCATTTGCATCCTGGGCCTCTGCTCACTAGATGTCAGTAGGGCTACTCCATTGTGACAAACGTTTCCAGGCATTGCCAAATGTCCCCAGGGGAGGCAAAGGCACCTCCAGTTGAGAATCACAGTGTTTTAAAAAACTTTTTCTGTATCTCTATCTCTCCCATTGGTCCGTGGACTCTCGAAGAGCATGTACCTGCCTCATCTCAGTACCCACATAACACTTTGCACATGGGAGGCTTTTCTGCTCTTTCCCAAGAACTAGAAGAGTGTGTGGTACACAGCTTAATAGACGCTCATGAACAGAACACAATATGGTCTCTGACTTCAAAACGCTCAGTGGTTACATTAGCTTTTCTCAAAAATAGGAATTAAAGACTGCTTGCATTAACATCATGTGTGTTTCCTATCGCTGGAATTGATCTTAAAAGAAATTAAAAATCACATATGCTGCTTTTAAAAAGTGATCTATTGGCCTCACCCTAGACCTCTTTTTTTTTTTTTCTTTCTTTTTTTGAGACTGGGCAGGTAGTCCACTCCTGGTGATGCTGAAGTTCTAACGTTTTAGAACCTTTGAATTCAAATAGTACTTCATTTAACAAATAGTGACTGCCTACTATGAGCAAGGGGTCACGCTTGGTGGACTCATGCAAAGAACAAGAAAGATGGGTCCCCTGCTTGGCTAAGATGTTCCTGAGATGGGGAGATGACGTTCCACTTTTTAGTATCTGGATAGGGCCTAGTTTAACACTTGGCTTAAGGGGCCGGGCTTGGTGGCTTACGCCTGTAATCCTAGCACTTAGGGTGGCCGAGGTGGGCGGATTGCCTGAGCTCGGGAGTTCGAGACCATCCTGGGCAACATATGGTGAAACTCCATCTCTTTTTTTTTCTTTTTTTTTAATTTTTAATTTTTTAATTTTTATTTTTTTAAAGACGGGGTTTCACTATGTTGGTCAGGCTGGTCTTGAACTCCTGACCTCAGGTGATCCGCCCGCCTTGGCCTCCAAAGTGCTTGGATTACAGGCGTGAGCCACTGCGCCCAGCCGAAATCCCATCTCTTAAAACAAAAAACACACTTGGCTTAAATATGCTGGCATGTTGGAAAGCAGCAGAGAGCCATGACTACATTCCTTTTCACTCCAGAGCAACAAGAAATCGGATCTCAGCTTTGGTTCTGTGCAAGTGTCAAACAACTTGATTTCCTGTCAGTGCATGAAGAAACCTTCAGGATATTGCTTTTCTGTTAATTGAACCCATTCACTGTATCCATGTGGGCCCGCAAAAGACCCACCAGCTGAGTTTCATCTGCTGATGGTTTAGGGGATGAATCTCAGTGGTGTTGGGGTCACAGGATGTGTGTGAGAAGTTAGAATCAGCAGGTTACTAGAGCAACCCACAGTTTATGGTCTTATGAGCCAGATCTTAGTGCAACATGAACAGAAAAGTCAGAAGCAAAGTTGCATGCTGGAAATGCAGTAGGTGGGCTTGTTTCTTTTCAAGGAAGGAAACAGCACGATCTAGTGTGAACCAATGCCTAGTAGAGATACACATGCTTGAATTAAGAAATGCAAATCAGCCAGGCAAGATGGCTCATGCCCATAATCTCCACACTTTGGAAGGTCGAGGTGGGAGGATTGCTTGAGTCCAGGAGTTCCAGACCAGCTTTGGCAGTCAAAAACAGTTGGTCATGGTGGCACACACCTGTAATCCTAGCCACTTGGGAGGCTAAGCTTCTAGGAGTTCGAGGCTGCAGTGAGCCATGATTGCACCATTAAGCTCCAGCCTGGGTGACAGAGTGAGACCCTTTATCAAAAATACAAAAACTAAACAAACAGAAATGTAAATCAGTGTTTTGTCAAATGAAAAAAGGGCTGGAAATAAAACTGTATTGGGCTATAACTTCAAGTAAACAATTGTTTGCATACGGACAAGGACTAGAAACAATGCTTTAGCAAACCATATCCAGTCTTCAGCTAAACTAATCATGCTTTTCATTAAAAATTTATGAACACATGGTAATGTTTGGGTAATATATGAGTTTCCTAGGGTTGCTGTCAAAGTACCACAAACCAGGTGGCTAAAACAACAGAAACTTATTTTTCTCACAGTTCTGAGGCTCAGTCTGAAATCAAAATATCAGCAGGATTGGTTCCTACTGTAGCTTCTGAGAAAGCAGCTTTTCCATTCTTTTCTCCTAGCATCTGGTGATTGCTGGCATCTTTGGTGGCCCTTGGCTTGGAGACCCATCTCTCCAGTCTCTGTGTCCATCTTCATATGGGATTCTCTCTCTCTTTTTCTCTTCTTGTGAGTACACCATTTATACTGGATGAAGGGTCCACCCTACTCCGATATGATCTCATTTTAACTATCTGCAATGTTGTTGCAATACATCTGCAACATCCCTCTTTCCATAAAGTCATATACCGAGGTTCAGGGAGAAGCATGGATTTAGGGGGAACACTCCAACACAATATAGTTAGTAACAGTTTTTTTTAATTTATAAAGAAATAGTTAAATTGGCTCATGGTTCTTTTATTTTGAGATGGAGTCGCCTAGACTAGAGTGCAGTGGTGTGATCTCCGCTCACTGCAACCTCTGCCTCCCAGGTTCAAGCAATTCTCCTGCCTTGGCCTCGTGAATAGCTGGGACTACAGGCATGTTCCACCACACTTGGCTACTTTTTGTATTTTTTAGTAGAGACTGGGTTTTGCCATGTTGGCCAGGCTGGTCTCAAACTCTTGACCTCAGGGGATCTGCCCACCTTGGCCTCCCAAAGTACTGAGATTACAGGCATGAGCTGCCAGGGGCTCACAGTTCTGCAGGCTTTATGGGAAGCCTAGTGCTGGCGTATGCTCGGCTTCTAGGGAGGTCTCAAAGGCGGGAGCAGGCATGTCACCTGGCAAAAGCAAATGCAGGTGAGGGGTGGTGGGGGCGGGCACAGGGAGGAGGTGCTCCACACTTTTAAACAATCAGATCTGGTGTGAACTAAGAGCGAGATCCGTTCATGATGGACCTGCTCCTGTAATCCAAACGCCTCCCACCAGGCCCCACCTCCAACACTGTGGATTACATTTCACCATGAGATTTGGGTTGAGACACAGATCCAAACTATATCAGCAGGTTTCTTCCTGACTGTAGGTCCCTAATTCTCCCTTTCCTTGGAGCATTTACTTAAGAAAACTTGCTACTGTAAATTATTTTTGCTTCTTTAAGATGTAAATCTTCTACAGCCTAGGAATGTCTTTCTCAAGGACTTGGAAACCATACCTTCAAAAGGTAATCAAGAAAGATAATGGCATCCCTGTCTCCCAGTCTCTGGGAAGGGTAGGAGCCTAACTTCCATAAGCACCAATTAGCAAACACAGATGAGCTGATGTGATTAGGCCATCTGTCTTCTTCCCACTATCTCCTCCTCCTGCTTACAAATTCTTTACTTTTCCTTTCAAAGGAATTGAGTTCAATCTCTCCGCCCTGTTGAAATAATCTTGCCTAGTAACAGCTTTCAAAATTTGTTTCTTGTTTTTGTCTTTTATTTTAAACTTTTTAAAAGTATAAAACACAGATACAGAAAACTACACTAAACCAATACATAAAAGTAGAACTTTGTCAGCCACTCCCAAATACTCTCTGTGTACCTGGTGCTAATCTCACCACCTTCCCCTTCCTCAAATGTCATCGGCTCAGTCCTGACTTTCAGAGTAATCACTTCCTTGAATTTCCTTAGATTCACCCAACTGGGCATTCTAGGCATCATAGTTTTGTCTTGCTCATTAAAAAAATACATGTACACACTCATACTTTTAACTCCTCATTTATTTATTTCTTTTTGAGATGGAGTCTCCATTGCCCTGGCTGGAGTGCAGTGGCGTGATCTTGGCTCACCGCAACCTCCACTTCCTGGGTTCAGGTGATTTTCCTGCCTTAGCCTCCCATGTAGCTGGGACTATAGGATCCCACTACCATGCCTGGCTAATTTTTGTATTTTATAGAGATGAGATATCATCATGTTTCCTGGGCTGGTCTCAAAGTCCTGACCTCAAATGATCTGCCTGCCTCGGCCTCCCAAAGTGCTGGGATTATAGGCGTGAGCCACCTTGCCTGGCCCTTAAGTTCTTTTAAAACTACAAGTGAGCCTTCCATTTTGCTGCTGTTCCCTGCAAGCTGTACGGAAGGACTCCGATTGTTGAGCTTTGTGGAATTTCACACTATCTGGATTTTATAGATTTTGGACAGCCAGTCCAGCCAGTGTATCTCTCCATTCTCTGTACTTCCTTCAGGTGGGCGGGAGGTTTGACCAGGTTCGTATATTTTCCTTGCCAAGACCATGGGTGCTGCTGTGTCCTTTCTCCAGAACCTATACAATGGCTGGCTGGCTCTCTTTCCAGGATACTAGCTTAATGCCTAGATCCAGTAATTTTCCAGGGAGATAAATACAGTTATGTTCATTTCTTAGCTGCCATAATTTTATAAGGAGACATTTCCCTTCATCCATTATTTGATTACCAGTGATAAACAGTTTATACAGGAAAGGGAGGATAAATAATCGATTCTTTCATTATGTTTGCCAGTAAAAACAGCCTTTTCAAAGGAGAAAAATTAAAGAAATGGAATAAAGCTGTATAAGTAAAACATTCACTAATAGTTCAATACTTATCTTATTCAATATTTAAAAGCAAAAAACTATTTAAATATCTTAATATTTAAAAGCAGAAAACTGGAGCAAAATGTCGATCAGGATTAGGATGGTTAGGGGCATCACAGGGCATCCCTGAAGATCACTGCTTCCTATTTCTCATTAACTTGATAAGCAGAATAAGAAATTGTATGTTCAGCGTGACCTTATCTATGTAAAATATATATTAATGCAAATTATAGGTTGTATCAACCACCTAACCTTGGCTATATCTGAGTAATAGGGTTAGGGCTAGTTTTCATTTTCTTGATCATGATTCGTGTGTGTGTGTGTGTGTGTGTGTGTGTGTGTGTGTATGTGTATGTGTGTGTCTGTGTTTTGATGGAATCTTGTCCTGTTGCCCAGGTTAGAGTGCAGTGGCGTGATCTCAGCTCACTGCAACCTCTGCCTCCCCAGTTCAAGCGATTCTCCTGCCTCAGCCTCCTGAGTAGCTGGGATTACAGGCGCCCACCCTCATACCTGGCTAATTTTTGTATTTTTAGTAGAGACAGGATTTCTCCATGTTGGCCACGCTGGTCTTAAACTCCTGACCTCAAGTGGTCCACTCGCCCTGGCCTCCCAAAGTGCTGGGATTACAGGCATGAGCCATCGCACCTGGCCAATTTTTTTGTGTGTTTTAAAAAATGAACATGAGTGCATGTTTGTTGGATAATAAGTTACTAAAAGTGGTGATGAGGAAACCGCCAGTTCACTTTTATCACCATAGCAGTGAAATGAGGCTACAGAGCCATGGCTAAGGGAAAGCATAGGGGTAGGGTCCTCTGGAATCTTTCACTGCATAAGTAACACCAAAATGAAACTGACAACCAACTGTCTAGGAGAAGTCACGTGCCTCACAAAGGGCAGCCCAAGCATTGCTATGATCGGCAGCCTCACTTGCTATGTTAGTCTCTTTGTGTTGCTGTAGAAGAATACCTGAAACTGGGTAATTTATCAAGAAAATAAGAGTCATTTTGTCCATGATTCTGGAGGCTGGAAGATTGGGCATCTAGTGCAAGCCCCAGGCTGCTTCTGCTCACGGCAGAAGGTTCAAGGGAGCTGGCACGTGCAGAGATCACACAGCCAGAGAGGAAGTAAGACAGAGGAGAGGCGCCAAGATCTTTTTTACCAACCAGCTCTGGCAGGAACTATGAGAAATCACTCTCTATCCCCACAGGGAGGGCATTGATCTGTTCATGTGGGATCCACTCCTAGGCCCAAACCTCTCGTTAGGCCCCACCTCCAACACTGGGATCACATTTCTACATGAGGTTTGGGGAACAAGCATTCATACTTAGCATATGCCTACCCCCCTTTTTTTTTTTTTGAGACAGAGTTTCTTGCTCTTGTTGCCCAAGCTTATGACAACCTTCACCTCCAGGGTTCAAGAGATTGCCCAGGCTAGTCTCAAAGTCCTGACATCAAATGATCTGCCTGCTTCAGCCTCCCAAAGTGCTGCGATTATAGGCGTGAGCCACCATGCCCAAGCCTCTCGACTAGCTGGGATCACAGGCGTGCGCCACCACACCTGACTAATTTTGTATTTTTAGTAGACACGGAGTTTCTCCATGTTGGTCAGGCTGGTCGCGAACTCCCAACCTCAGGTAATCCACCCACCTCGGCCTCCCAAAGTGCTGGGATTACAGGCGTGAGCCACCAAGCACAGCCATGCCTACCCTTTTTTCCAGGATGCCCTATCATAGGATGCACTATCAGTACCCCAGAGACCATGATCCTAGGAAGAAGAAACTCATTATCTTCCATTGCCTCCACCTCCCTTGACTTACTCCCTCCCGGCCACCAGAATGTAGACTTGACCTTTAATTGCGGAAGAACATCTCCTTGCTGCACCCAAGTCAGTCAGAGGTCTTGGCTCTAGTCTCCCCACATGTATTGTCTCCACTCTTTTGCTGTATCATTCACGGTCTCATCATCTCCCTATAGTATTCTTTTTCTAGCCTCCTATTTGTTCTCTGAAGGTCCCAGGTTTTCATGCTCCAATCTGCCTGCATTCTGCTGCCTCAGTCATGTATACTGATAGATACAGATTACTAATAGATCTTATGTCTTTCAAGTCCCAAGGGCTTCGTGCTGTGTTGTAAATTCAGTAATGATAAGTGACAGTGATTTTGATGGCTGACACTGTCCCCTTAGCACATGAGCTGAGTGCATGCTAAGTGTCAAGTGTTCTCCATGAAACAGTCCCTTCACTCATTATAATCCTATGAGGAAGGTACCATAATTATTCTCATTTTACATACATAGAAGATGAATATTGGAGAGGTTAATTAACCTGCCTAAGGTCAGACATACAATATCAAAAAGCTAGGATTTAAACTTAGACTGTTTCTGAAATATTTACAGATGAAATAATATTATGTCTGGATTTGCTTTAAAATACTCCAGAAAAGTAGTGAGAAAGGGAAGGCAATGATGAAAACATCAACCAAATACTAATCATTGTGGAAACTGGGGGACAGGGAAGCAGTATGGGTGCATGGGGTGTCAGTATCCTGTCACTGATGCTTTAAAATGTTTGACGTTTTCCAAAGAGTTTATAAAATGTGAACTTTGAACTTTCTTCCCCAAACAACAACTATAACAATAGTTCCAGCACCCAGAGCTCAACTGTGACAACAAATTGCTAGGAACCCAGCATACGTTTTGATGACAGTGTTGCAAATGAGGGATTTGGATTTCCTAGGAGTTCGGTGCTAGAGAAGTTCAAAGTGTTATTCTCATTTCCCAGATAGACGAGTGTACCCTTTCAATCAAATGGCCAGTGTCTGTGGGGTAATAACCTTCATCTTACTCTGTGTAAGGCAGCATGCAGAGGTGAACACACACAGCTCCTGCCCTTGAGAAGCCAGGAGAGGACGGAAGGTGGCCATGGAGATGGTCAATTCCAACAGAGTCAACAGTGGAAGAGCTATAGCCTAGTTACGAATGGAGAGGTGTATGAGTCCCGTGGAGGAAATGACTCAGTTTAGAGAAAAACGAAATTTGTGTTGGGTGTTAAGAGAAACTGTGCACTCAGGCAAGAGAACAGAGTCTTGAAAGGAAGGCATTGCTCATTCAGGGGACTGAGAGTTAGTGACGGTGGCACTGTGTATCTTGGGGATATTGTGTGCTGGGCAAGGTCAGCTGGGCTCTGTTCTGTGAGCATTAGGGAACTGGACATGGCCTTCACTTGGATGCAGCCAGAAATGCGTTTCAGGAAGATAACCCCGAGAGTCATGTTGGCCAGTGGGCCCTGGATGGGGAGAAACTGGGAGACCAGTGACAATTGGGAATTAGGGATGTTGGTGGGGTGAAACAGACAAGATTTGAGGTTGGATGCTGAGATATGCTGTTAAAATCCACTTCATTTTTACTATTGTTGAAGGTTTTTTGGAAGCCAGGTAATTCCCCAAAGGGTGAAAGGATTTCCTAAAATGACCTATGCTTTCAAAGATTCTCCATCAGGGAGAGATGAGATCTGGGGTAATTTGATTTATCTTCATCCACTTTAATTAACACAAGAAGCAGATGGTCTTGTGAGCCCAGGAATCCTCCTTATGTTCCCTCCATCAGTGGCAGTGTGACTTTAAAGTCTAATTTTTAATTATCTCTGCTCATTTGCAGAGGCATGGAAGGGAAACAGAAAAGGACTCACCTTTTCTTTCCTGTGACCTTCCCACTTGCCTACCAGCTCAGTGTTTTCCTCTAAGTGGCAAGGAATATCCATCAGCCTTGAGGCTGTGTTGCCGTGGTAATGAGATAAAAACAGGCTCAATAGATAAGGAGTTAAAGTAAGTGGTTGAGGGAGGTGCTATCTTCCAGCAACTGTCCCTTCCTGCTCAGAGGCCACTTAGGGATGGAATAGACAGACTTCAGCCACTCTTGTTCCAGCCTGGGCTTCACTGGGATCTCAAATGGGACTGAACCTAGAGGGGTGGCTTTGGACAGTAGTCAGATCCTCTGGAGTCATGAGGAAGGGTGGATCTAAGAAGTCTCCATAACCAAGAGTTTGGTAAGTTGGGGAGGGAGGTGGCAATTCACCCCACTAAGACTAAACTGAAGTCACATCCACACTGAGCAGTGTAGGAAATGTTTGCAGAGTCTTTAAAAGGTCTTTAAAACACCTTGCAAAGTCTTGAAAATTCTGTGACCTAGCAATTCTGTTTCTGAGAATGTATCTCAAAGAAATAAACCTCTAATTGGATTTTATTTAAAAAGTATTTATATCTAAAAGGTTTGTTGTAGCTATACCAACAGAAATGAACAGGGAACCTCGATGTCCAGAACCGGGTGTGGTTGAGTAAACTCTGTTAGAGCTGTTTGTTAGAATAGCATGTAGCCATTACAGTTTAAAATGCTTATGAGTGTACAAGAGGAAAAAAAAGGCAGTCCACAAAATGTTTTGCACAATGTGATGATAATCTCTAAAAATTGTCAAGTTCCTAAAGAAAACAAAAGCAAAAATAAATCCCCATATGTCCAAAAAGAAAATACTGGAGGAAGAAAAAATTCACACACAACGGTTATTGTTGGTAATGGGAGTGTGACTTTTCTTGCCTTGAAGGGATATACTTTTAAATGTCTCTGTTGAATATGTGCTACTTTTCTTATCAGGAAAAATAACAATTGAAAAAAGTTTTAGCCAGGTTTGGTGGCTAACACCTGTAATCCCAGTGCTTTGGGAGGCTGAGTCAGGACAATCGCTTGAGGCCAGGAATTTCAGACCAGCTTTGGCAATATAGCAAGAGCCTGTCTCAAAAACTATATATAAAATTGATATGGGCATAATGGTGAGTGCCTGTAATCTCAACCACTCAGGAGGCTGAGGTGGTAAGGTCACTTGAGCCTAAGAGTTCGAGGGTGCAGAGAGCTATGACTGTGTCAGTGTACTCCAGCATGAATGACAAAGTGAGACACACACATGCATTGTCTCTCAAAAAAAAAAAAAAAAAAAGTTGTACAATCTAGAATTGGCCATTCCAAGTGAGTCAGTGGTTTCACTAAACACAGATACCGCAAGCCACGTTTTTTGTGCTCTCTTATGTGCCAAAACAGTTCTTGGCTTTGTGCAAACTGTAAAACGAAATGACATAGCATCTTTGCCCTCACAGATTTGACAGACTAGGTCTGATAGCTTCTGGATGGTTCTGAAATGGAATCCTCTGAATGGCCTGTGGCTCAAGCTGGATCCTCTGTATGAACATACAAATGACAGGCTTTTGTACTATGGAGAAACTATAATTAGCCTCATCATTCTTCATTACCTGGGCTTCCACACAGGTTTTAAAGAAATTATCCAATGGATGAAGACAGCTTGGAAGAGTGTTTAGTGTCTGTGTGTGTGTGGTCGGAGGTGTATTAGTAGAAAGCTGGCCCCTGAAGCTTCCATCTGTTTGGACTGTTTTCCTTTATTGCTGCTCACCGTTCTGCAGAGTCTTGGCACAGAGAAGAGACAGGTACATGTGCCTCTCAGCCACCCACAACTGTTTAAGGAACTAAAATAGACCTAAAAGAATAATACTGATGGAAATAGCTATTTGGACTCTGATTGCTATAGCAGTGTAATAGCAATAGTAATGATGATAATGGTTATGTTTGTTGAGAACCTAACAATATGCCAGCAGTAACTGGCTAACTGGCTTACAGGGATTATCTCCTTTAATCTTCACTACAATTTTATATAAGACAGGTTCATTATTTCTGTTTTTACAGTTGAAGAAATTGAGGATCCTAGCACTTAATATGCTCATGGTCACAGAGCTAAAAGAAAAAAAAAAAAGTGGAAAAGCTAGGATTTAAAGATGGGAATTGGACTGTTTGAAATCTGTTCTATCATGCCTGTTACCCTTCGGTCATTCATTGCTTTAACAAGTCACAGCCATCGTTGTGCCTCTGCCTGGCAAGTGTAAGATTTAGTTGCAATCTTTAGGGGCTGTGCTACTCCTCCTTAGGATGGTAGCCTAAGGAATTTCTCCAGTATTCCAGTAAACACATCTTTCAGAGGGACCAAGCTTCCTTAATCCTTAGAGCAGGGTTTGTTATTCTTGGCATGGTGACATTTTGGGCTGGATAATTCTTTGTTGCAGGGGACCATCCTGTGTATCATGAGGTGTTTAGCACCATCCCGGGCCTCTATTTGCTAGATGCCAGTCATACTTTCCCGGTTGTGAGAACCAAAAATGTCTCCCCCGCAAAGGACAAAACTGCTCCCAGTGGAGAAGCCCAGCCTTTGATGTAGTGTTAGAAATGGAAGGTTGGAGGGCAGCCAGGTCTGTGGACAAGCACTAGGTAGGCAAAGACAGGTGGCACCAAGCTCTAAAGATGCATCATCTTTGAAACTTTTCTTTAAACAATGCTCACGTGTCCTGGTTCTTCAGCTGCACGTATGGGGGTAAGAGGGGGTTATGCTAATTGCATCCTAATAACTGCCATATGCTATGTGAGAGCCCTATGCTCTGTGTTCCTAGAAATTTTATTGCTTCAAGGCTAAGTGACTTGCCTGAGACTGCACAGCTAGTGAATGCTTGGGCTAGTTTAAGAATACAGGGTGGGAGGCCGAGGCGGGTGGATCACGAGGTCAAGAGATCGAGACCATCCTGGTCAACATAGTGAAACCCCGTCTCTACTAAAAATACAAAAACTAGCTGGGCATGGTGGCACGTGCCTGTAGTCCCAGCTACTCGGGAGGCTGAGGCAGGAGAATTGCTTGAACCCAGGAGGCGGAGGTTGCGGTGAGCCGAGATCGCGCCATTGCACTCCAGCCTGGGTAACAA
>PVKV010025307.1:0-29899 GCA_004027835.1 Alouatta palliata
TTTGGGTTGGTTCCAGGTCTTTGCTATTGTAAACTGTGCTGCAATGAACATTCGTGTGCATGTGTCCTTATAGTAGAATGATTTATAATCCTTTGGATATATACCCAGTAATGGGATTGCTGGGTCAAATGGAATTTCTATTTCTAGGTCCTTGAGGAATCGCCACACTGTCTTCCACAATGGTTGAACTAATTTACAGACACAAGGAACCCAAAACTTACACTCATAATAAACATAGATTTTTATTTCAATTTTCAAAATGCAGTCATGTGCTTCTTAATGACATTTTCGTCAATGACATGGCACATAATTTTATGGGACAATAGTCCCATAAAATTATAATACAGCATTTTTACTGTACCTTTTCTATGTTTGGATATGCTGACATACATGAATACTTACCATTTGTGTCACAATTGACTACAGCATTCAGTAGAGTAATATGTTGTACAGATTTGTAGCCTAGGAGCAATAGGCTATGTCATATGGCCTAGGTGTGTAGCAGGCTATACCATCTAGGTTTGTATAAGTACACTCTGTGATGTTGGCACAACAAAATAGCCTACGGACACATTTCTCAGAACAGATCCCTGTCGTTAAGTGATGGATGACTGTAGTTAAAATATGTTACAAAACGAAATTTGCATCTAATACTCCCACAACAAAACAATTTAGTTCCATAAAAACACAGTTGGAAAACTACTGGCCAACTCCTAGACTTTCCCAGTGGGTTATACGCAAGGTAATTTTAGGTGATACACATTTTTTTAAATAATGTTATGTTTATTTAAATGTGTATTAAATATTGATTTTTACATTTGCTTTATAATATATTTTCTTTTGCTATTAAATGATCTATAAAATTAAGAAAAGTGAGAGTTTTTTTAACTCTTATTGAAGATACAGGGGGTACATGCACAGGTTTGTTATATGAGTATACTGCACTCAGGTAATGAGCATAGTACCCAGTAGGTAGTTCTTGGATCTTTGTCCTGATCCCTCCCTCTCCCCTCTAGGGTCTGTTTCCATGTTTAAGTTCATGTGTGCTCCATGTTTAGCTCCCACTTATAAGTGAGAACATACTGTATCTTGCTTTCCCTTTCTGTGTTAATTCACTTAGGATTGTGGCCTCCAGCTCCATCCATGTTGCTGCAAAGGATATGATTTCATTCTTTTTTTGGAATGCATGGTATTCCATGGGGTATATGTGCTACGTTTTCTTTATCCAATCCACCATTGATGGGCACCTAGGTTGATTCCATGTCTTTGCTATTATGATCAACATAGCGATGAACATACAAAGTGCTTATGTCCTTTTTGGTATAATGATCTATTTTCTTTTGTATATACACCCAATAATAGGATTAATGGATGAAATGGTAGCTCCGTTTTAAGTTCTTGGAGAAATTTCCAAACTTCTTTCCACAGTGGCTAAATTACATTTCCACCAACAGTGTATAGGCATTCTGAAAGTGAGTTAATTTAAAGCAACTTATAGCACAGGTGAATGTAGAAAAAAAAATATGTGGGTAATAGATAAATGACTGAAGTTTAGTAAACCTTAATTTAATATGTCCCATTTGTCAATTTGAATGGGGAACTGGAGGACAAAAAAAGGTATTCTTTGGTGGTAAATGAGGACTTGCCCCCATTTATTCTCATTCCCAATCTAGGAGTGGTATCTTTTTCATGCTATAAGAGCAGGATCAGCATGTTCAGCCCCAAGCTCTAATGGTATCACGTAACATATGTGCCAAATCAAAAAAGACTTTTAAGTCTCAACTGACAATCTAAGAATAAGCCAAGACCAAAATCTGTAAGTACAACTTCCCTGGGCTTCCCTGAACATATCTGGATATTTTCAGTTGCTCAATATGGAAAACAGGATACACAAACAGGCTTAAAATATAAAAGACTACATTGGTTCCTGTCATTGGGAAGTCCAAATGTAGCATCGCCTTCAGTCATGGCTTGATGTAGCAACTCAGTTACCCAGTTTCTCCATTCGGCCCTTTTTGGAGTTTTAAGGCTGGAATCTCCCAAGTCACTTCCCCATTTATAGCTAACAAGAGTCTCAGCATTACCAAAACAAAAAAACAAGAATCAATCTGTTTGAACCCAAGTTCATCCTATCACCCATTCTCAAACCAAAACTGTGGCCAGAGGGTAGGAGACACTGCTTGAATTAACACAGTCATGCATCCACACCTGGAGTGGAACCTGGAACCCGTGAAGGTCTAAAAGGCAATCAGATGTTGTTGGGATTGGAGACAGGTGAGAATAAAGTCTGGCAATGCAACCACGAATATGAGGAAGGAGTTGTAATGTCACTGTAATGAGAAGTCTCAGATTTGATCTGGGAAAGATATTGGATACTTCCAAGGATATGTCATAGTCTTCAAAGGTACTTATGAAGTACCCTTACATGAAAAGAAAAAAAGTGTTGTGCCTCTAGCTACCATAGGCATACATGGCCAATGTCCATCAGGAGATCTGCATGAATTTCTTATTTAATACCACTTTGGGAGTATATATCCCCACTACCTTCCAGCCTGGGTCATTGTCCTACTTAGGATTTTACTTACTAGTGGCTTTTTAAAATGAGAGGGTAGAGGTACAAATGTAATCCAATAGAATGTTATGTGGAAGCCAGAAAATGAAAGAAAGGAAACCGGTTGGACACAGTGGCTCACACTTGTAATCCCAGCACTTTGAGAGGCCAAGGCAATCTGATCACCAAGTCAGGAGTTCAAGATCAGCCTGGCCAATATGGTGAAATCCCGTCTCTACTAAAAACACAAAAAACAAAAAATTAGCCGAGCATGGTGGTGCGTGCCTGTAGTCCCAGTACTCGAGAGACGGAGGCAGAAGAATCGCTTGAACCAGGAGGCGGAGGTTGCAGTGAGCCAAGATCATGCCACTGCACTCCAGCCTGGGCAACAGAGCAAGACTCCATCTGAAAAAAAAAAAAAAGAAAGAAAGAAAACATAGTTTTATTATTTGGAGTTGAGATTTGAGGTAAAGTTAAATGGTTCTAAGAGGCAAAGAGCTTTTTCCAGTGAGAGTGTTGGCTTCCATCCTAGTTTTCCTTTTTATTTTTTTTAGGACTCCCTGCTATTCCTCAAAAACCTGCCTCGAGGGCAAATTCTTCACAGTTCAGAGTTTTACTCTCAGGAGTAAGGCTGCATTTTAATAGCAGCCAAAAACAGGTGCAATTCCTGGGTAAGTGATTTTCATCCAGCAGTAAGCAGGTAGAGATGGATTTGGGAGAGTATTGAAGCTTCTTGAAAATACGACATGTCAGTGGCTCCTTTCAACTTTTATAATTGGAAGACAGTGAATCATAGTCAATTGAAATATATTAAGTAAGGTTCATTCACTTAAATTACTTTATCTAACCCTCACATCAAGCCCATGAGGTATATACTTCACCCCATTTCACAGATAAGTAAACAGAGACTCAAGGACTCTCAATGACTTGTTCCCTAGCACACTGACAGCACACTGTTGCGTGACCTTGAACCAGTCCCTTCTCAGAACCCGGTCACCTCTGTCAAAGGAGGCCTTCAGCTCTGGGAATGCCTTCCCTGCTGCCTCCAGCCCTTCCAGGCCTCAGAATGCTTGTGTTGAGCTCTCCTTTCCAGGCTGTGAGGTCCAGATCCTGGGCAGATGTCTCTCACCATATGCTGGGGGTGATTTAACAAGGCCAAATGGGCAGCCCCGTGGTTAGAGGCGCTCTCGTTACATATATGCCGGTTACTGCGGCCTGGCCAGCTGTCCCAGCCCTCGCCCGCTCCTTCTTGGAGACGGCAGCCTGCAATTGCAGATGCCAAGCAGTGGAAGATATTTTTAAAGCTACAGCATCTGGCTCCTTGGCAGCCTCCACCCACTGGTGGGCCGGGTGTTTTGGAGTTGCCTCTGGGCATTTCACATGGTTTGGCATCTGATCCATTGTCTAGGCTGCCTTTTAGAGCTCAGCTTTTTTTGTGGGGAGGTGGGGGGTCCCCTAAAACCAACTTTTGATGATGACCTGGGTCTCTCCTCTCAGTGACATCAGTGTGTCTCTGGATCTTTTGTAATTTTTTTTAACTTTCCTTTAAAAAAAAAAAAAAAAAACAAGTGATGAAAGAAAGAACATTTCCCCCCGCCAGAGTAGGTTTGAATAGAAAGCTGCCCAGTAGCTGTGCAGCTGCCCAGATCTCACCCACCATGTCCGTATTCTGACTAGCGCAGACCACGGCTTTCTTGGCATCCAAACTTCCCTCAGGCTTGACTATTCCTAAAATGTCTCCCCAGGGAGGTGAGGGATTTCTTTTTTCATTCTTCCCCCCTGCTTTTGCAAAAGACTCTGAAGCTTCCTGTGTACATGCAAATAGCCATTCAAAAAAAAAAAAAAGACACTGACACTTAATTCCCCCTGGCAAACTGGATTAAGTTTTCTTTTCCTTAGAAATGTGCATTTTAGGGAACACCAGCTCCCCAGCCTGCAAACTCAGGCTTGGGGACTTGGCCCTGTTTCAGAACACCAGTTTGATGATGACTTCGAGTGAGGATTTCAGGCCTGGTGACAAGAAAATTATCTCAGTTGGGGCAACAGGCTCCTGTGTCATGGAGCTGGGCAAGGCACCAGCCTGCCTCTCACTCAGGACTCGGCGAGAGTGCCGAGTGTGGTCTTTTCTCCAACAGGCACAGGCAGTGGCTACCAGAGGATGCCAGTGGGCAGGAGTAATCACCAGGGCCCAGCCAGGCTGCCCAGAGGTTTTTAAGTAACCAGCATCACTTAGGTACTCCTTGTCTCATTAAGTTCTACTGATACAAGACCCAAAAAATCACTAATCCTCACCCCCACCCCCAGAGCAGGATTCTGGAGCTGACATAGGTAACTGGGGTACATTTCTTCCACATAAGTTCAATGCAAGACAGCAGTATTGCCACCATATGATAAGGGAAATTACTAACACTTCCTCTATACTGCTCTAGGTGCATTATACGTATGTGCAGAGCTAATTCTCACCACAAGCCCGTGAAGTAACTAAAATCATACTCGCTTTACTGATGAGGGAACCGGAGCACTAAGAAATGTAGTAACTTACCCAAGGTCACCTGCCTACTATGGCTTGGAACAAGGATCTCAACCCAGCTGCTCCACCCCCAAAATCCATCTTCTTGACCCTAAAATAAAGATTGATAAAAATGCAGGCTGATTTAAGTTTTAACTCAACATTGAAAACCAGACAACTCTGAGTTGTTGGTTCTTTTTCTTTATTTTTTTTTTCTGAGATGGAGTCTCACTCTGTTGCCAGGCTAGAGTGCAGTGGCGCGATCTCAGCTCATTGCGACCTCTGTCTCCCTGGTTCAAGCAATTCTCCTGCCTCAGCCTGCCGAGTAGCTGGGATTACAGGTGCACACCACCACGCCCGCCTTGCTGGTTCCTATTTATCATCCTCATTTGAAATGAAAGGGGACTTAAAAGGGATGTTAAAAGTAGAATATGGGATTGATTCCAAGTATGTAGCCATTCCTAGCATTTTCACTGTGCTTAATGAAGCCGGTATTCCTTCTTTGCCCCTGTTAGGTAGAGGATTCACCTCAGACTGGTGACCAGGAAGGAGCTTAATAAAAATGAGAGGTATTTGAACAGGAAGTCCCACCTGAGCACAGGCATTTCAGAATTTTTAGTGGCTGCAGAAAATCCAATTAAAGCAGAGGCTATTTAAATGATTAATTCATTCAAAATATTTATTGGGCATCTTCTCTGTATTGGACGTTGCTCCTGGTGCTACAAATACAGCAATAGAGAAAAGGGATAAGAAGTACCAGATAAGGGAAGGTTCTCAACTTTAAATGGGGTAGTCAGGTGCGTTTGAGTCTGAAAAGTTGACATTTGAATAAGATGCTGGGGGCAGGTGAGGAGCCATGGGGTACCCAGGGGAAGAAAGAGGACAGCAGGTGCAAAGGTGAAGTGCCAAGGTCAAATGCAAAGGTCAAGTGCAAAAACAAAGTGCAAAGGTGAAGCACACCTGCTCTACTCAAGGAACATCAGGGAGGCTGATGTGCTGCAAACAGAGTGAATGGGGAAGAATGGCAAGAGATGAGCTCAGAATGCTAATTGAGAGCAGAGACTGTATCATGATCTGTTTAAATCAGGGTAGTTTAATGAGATATTCCTAGTGAACTCAGGTAAAGGAACAAAATGATCCAAGTCAAGGAGCTAACGAGTCTGGAGTCAAAGGAGAATGCAGTCAGCCCCTTCCCTGACTTGGTTTGATTCTCCAAGCATCAGGATTTGCTTTGGTAAAATAAGACTAGCCATAGGAATCCAGGCTTTCCACTAAGCAGGAAGATGTGGCAATTTCACAGGAATGCCAGAGGAGATGCTCACAAGGAGAAAGCAGGAGGCTCCTTTATGATTTGCCTCCCAAAACAATAGTTCCATTGCCTACTGTAGTTCCTGTTATTCCACCTTTCAATACCAAGCCCTTTGGGTTCTGAAGGCACTAAATGGAGGTGAGAGGGCACCAAATACAAACTGCATCGATTTCAAGATGTTGCCAAATATCAGAATATGCGTCATCCTCTCTTAACTCTGTTCCCCCAATTCTAAAGGCCTCCTTTCACATGTCTCATTAACTCATGCCCATAGAAGTGCTCATCGAGTATTATGATACTTGGTTTCATAAAATGGTCAGAACTATGGGGCCCCAAATGCTCACATTTAAAGCTTTTTAGGAAGGTACAAAGGGCCTCCTCTGTGCTTTATAATTATTGTCTCACAGGCTAAGTGTGCAACAATGCAATGAATCCAAGAACAGGCACATTTTACCGAGTTTTACTTTCACATTGGGGCAAAAAGACCTGATTCGCCAGCTGTGTGACCTTCCTGGGCTTCAGTCTTCTCATCCATTAAATAAGAATCGTGGCCAGGTAGGGTGGCTCACGCCTGTAATCCCAGCACCCTGAAAGACCGAGGTGGGCGGATCACGAGGTCAAGAGATGGAGACCACCCTGGCCAACATGGTGAAACCCCATTTCTACTAAAAATACAAAAATTAGCTGGGTATGGTGGCATGCACCTATAGTCTCAGCTACTTGGGAGGCTGAGGCAGAAGAATCACTTGAACCTGGGAGGCGGAGGTTGCAGTGAGGCAAGATTACATCACTGCACTCCAGCCTGGTAACAGAGCGAGACTCTGTCTCAAAAATAAAAATAAAAAATTTTAAAATAATCACAACTTTTACATAGTAGTGATATTGTGATTAGACAAAATCTGGAAAAAAGAAAAACCGGCAGAAGGCAAAGCAGAGAGGAAGGGAGACCTGTGTCCTTCTTACCTAGGAAACAATGGAATCAGCTGAGTCACTCATTCAGCACATATTTTGCGACCACCTTCCATGTGATCGTGGTTACACTAGCACCCACAAGCCCCAATATTTGTTTCCCTGTAGGAAGAATGTAAAGGATGGATGCCTGAGCTACACCATGGCTTTAAGACTGCATGCTGGGTCTATTCCCCATCACTGGGACAAAGGTGAATCCCAAAGCCTCTTTAGAGCAAGTTTCTATCTGGTGTTTTTATCTTCCTAACTTTTATTTATTTGTTTGCTTATTTATTTACTTTTGAGATAGTGTCTCGCTTTGTCACCCAGGCTGAAGAACAGCGGCATGATCTTAGCTTGATACAAATTCCACTTCCCTGGTTCAAGCACTTCTTGTACCTCAGCTTCCCAAGTGCCTGGGACTGCAGGTTTACACCACCACGCCCGGCTAATTTTTGTAGTTTTTAGTAGAGACAGGGTTTCACCATGTTGTCCATTCTGGTCTCGAACTCCTGACCTCAAGTGATCCGCCTGCCTCAGCCTCCCAAAGTACTGGGATTACACGTATGAGCCACAGCACCTGGCCACTAGCTTTCATTTATTACTTTCTTTCTGTGATTCTACCAAGTCTTTTAAATTACTTATAAAATTATGGCATTACTTTATAGAGGAAAAGTCCACCACATTTCATTTTGATGGCCAACAGATGATAGACAAATACTCATGATTCTATTAGCACTCTTTCTTTAATGCCCAATAAGCCCCTCCCCTGACTCTGTATGGGCTGTGGGATCCCAGAGATCATTAAATGAATACCAAGTGTTTATGTTATTAGCATGACTTACCAGTTATATAACATGTGACATATGCACCTTATTCTCTGATGATTTTTTATAACTTCCTGGTCTTGAGGATGGACATTTTATTTCTTATACAACCATATTGTTAGATTAAAACTGTGCTTTGGGAGAGATTGTCACCCAAAACAATAGTTCCATTGCCTACTGGATTATACCAGCCCTAACCAACCATTATTATAATGTCCTCCCTAGAAAGAAAATGTTTTATTTATTTTCCAAAGTACATGGCAAGGCAAGAGTTACACTGGAGTTTTAGTCCCAAAGACTGTTGCATGGTCAAATAAGTTCAACAGCGAAACAGGCAGAGAGCTGTTACCTCCCCTAAGCCTAAGGGAACAAGCAAAGGGAAGCCCATAGTTGACCACCTAACAGGAGAGGGCCTTCCCTTGATCAGTGTCTCACCAACCCACATTCCCAGGGAATGAATACCCCGAGGTTGCTCCTCCCACTCTCCAATCTCCCCTGGTGCCTTTTAGTGGCCAAATCCAACCAAGACAGATTCACCAGGGTTTCAGAGCTTCACAGACTGCCTCTTCGAAAGCATTCTCTCTTACTCTGCCCACTCTGGCTGTTCTGGACATCTCTTCATCACTCCAGTCGCATGCTTGTTCCCTCCACCTGGAGTGTGCTTTCTTCACTCTTCACCTGGTGCCAATCTTTTTTTCTTTTTTCTTTTTTTTTGAGACTGAATTTCGCTCTTGTTGCCCAGGCTGAAATGTAAATGCACTGGTGTGATCTCGGCTCACTGCAACCTCCACCTCCTGGGTTCAAGCGATTCTACTGCCTCAGCCTCTGGAGTAGATAGGATTACAGATGTGAGCCACCATGCCTGGTTAATTTTGTATTTTATTAGAGATGAGGTTTCACCATGTTGGTCAGGCTGGTTTTGAACCCTGACCTCAGATGATCCACCCACTTTGGCCTCCCAAAATGCTGGGCCTACAGGCGTGAGCCACCATGCCGAGCTCTTTTTTCATTTTTTATGATTCATTTTAAGCATGACTTACTCAGGGAATCTCCTGTTAAAAACCTGTACTTCTTTTACATGCTGATTTGAGCTTTTGGGATTTATTGATTATTTTCAATTACACTCATTTCTCTCTGCTTCTCTGGACACAAGCTCCTTGAGGGCTGGGGCTTTGTTGGGCTCCTCTACTCCTTTTTTCCTAGAGCCTGCACATGGGAGAAGCTCAGGAAGAGTTTGCTGGCTAGGCCTCAGTTTCCTCAACTAGAAAAGGAGGGACTTTTGATGCAGATGAAGTAAAAGGCCCCTTTGAGCTCTCGAATTCTCTGAAATGGAAATGCTTATCCCACAGGTGAGACCCTCTTGACTTATCTGTCAAGAAACTTCTTCCAAGTTTTTACATTAGCCAGAGAATATGGTAGGGGGAGAAGGTTAGGAAATCTCAGATTACTTACGAGAGGCGAAAAATAGCATTACAGTGTACGTATACAGTTTCGCAAGGAAATGAGCAATCTCTTCTTTGATGGAATATGTGAAAGCCAAACTGGAAGGAATAATTAGATTACATAGTGATGTAAACTGGAAAGGAAGCATTACTTCCTGCACGGCACCAAAAGTCTTACAGGTGTCAGTGGGCCCCACCAGCTCAGTAATTAGGGTTTTAACTGTCTCCACTTAACTATGTGCAAGTGATTGAAAACGGGAGTTTCACTGGGACCCATGGCATCAGAACATTTTGGTGAAATGAGCTTTGTTCTCAGTCACTCAGGGTAAAATTTAAATTAAAAATCAAAAACAGGATTCATGGTAAATGGATGGTGTAATGGCTTCTTTTTTAACTCCTGCTACCCAGGGCTCTGCTAGTGAGTGCCCTGGAGACCCTTAGACCCCAAAGAGTGCATGCTCAAGGTGCGCCCTGAGGGTGGAGCCAGGATGCAAAGCTCTAATTTGAGAGTCAGCAAAGTTTTGTGGAAACTTGGCTCTTTCACTAATTAGGTGTGCAATCTTGGGGAAACATCTCACGCACAAAGGGCACATCATAGCACTTCTGATACACAGGAAAGGTACCTGACATACAATGAAGGCATCATAAAATAGTTTTACAGTTTCAGCTTTGGAGCCAGGCAAACTTGCATTTCAGCCCAGGCTTTCAAGGCTGTGGTTTGACTGTGTCACCACCCAAATCTCATCTTGAATTATAGCATTCATAATTCCCACATGTCATCAGAGGGACCCAGTAGGATGTAATTGAATCATAGGGACTGGTCTTTCCCATGCTCTTCTTGTGATAGTGAGTAAGTCTCAAGAGCTCCAATGGTTTTATAAAGGGGAGTTACCCTGTACCTGCCCTCTTGCCTGCTGCCATGTAAGACATGACTTTTCTCCTCCTTGCCTTCCACTATAATTGTGAGGCCTCCCCAGCCATGTGGAACCGTGAGTCAATTAAACCTTTATAAATTACCCAGTCTCCAGTATGTCTTTATTAGCAGCATGAGAACAGTCTAATACAGTCACTTATAATCTGGATGACTTTGGGCAAGTGTTCCTCCTCTCTGACCCTCAGCTTACATGTACGAAAACTCAGGTATAATAACTCCCACATCCCAGACCTGCTTGAATAATGAGTTCTCCATAATATGGCAGAGATAACAAAACTACAACAGATGAACAAGTTGGCCCTACCATATCCAAAATGCCAGTGTCTTATTTCATTTATTCATTCATTCATTCATTTAGTAAGTATGTATGGAGTGCCTACTATGTGCCTGGCCCAGATTACACAGAAATCCCTGCTCTCAGGAGCCTTGCAGTCAAGGTGAGGAAGATAACAGCAGTCTTCGAATAAATAGACAATTCTGTGAAGGAAAATGCTTAGTCCTGCGAACGCAATGAGTAGTGTGTGTTATTTAGATGACAGAGCTCAAGGAAGGCTGCTCTAAGGAAGTGATATTTAAGCTAAGGCTTAGAGGATGCGTTGGCATTATCCAGGTGAAATGTGGGCAAAAGAGTATTCCAGATTGCGGGAACAGGATGAATGAAGGCTCAGAAGTTGGAAGGAGCTTGGAAGTGAATGTCAAGATGGCTAGAGTTTTGTTAACCAGGGGAAGAGAGGTGCAAAATGAGACTGGACAAGTGAGCAGAGACCAGCTCACATGGATTTAATCCTACATGCAGGGGGAAGCTTTTCCCCACACTTCCTTTATGGGGCAGAATCCCTGCCTGCCCCTGTCTTGCTGACTCCCAAAGTAACCTAGGAGAACAGACAGTGCTAGTCTAGATGGTGGAAGACCTGTGTCCTAATCTCAGATTTACCATCTTAACCTCATAAAGTGCCTCGTTAGCTCGTACCTTCGCTGTTTGACATCTAAGTTTCCCTCCAGCAAAACAAGGTTCATTTGGGAAAAATTATCCTGAAGACATCATCCAACTTAAAATTTTCACATTCCAAATTTTACATTCTTGCTAACTTCTATGGATGTCATAAACACTGGGACAGTCACCTCCACTAACAAAGAGAAGGGCTGAGCATCTGCTCTACTCATTCCTGCCCCACTGCCATCCCTGGAAAGTCTCAGGGGAAGTGCTTAGGAGGGAGGAGGAAACGCCAGGGCCTCACAAAGGATGTGCTGTCAGCAAGGGAAACAGCTGGCGAGGACAGAATGACAGTATTCAGGGCCCCTGCCAGCCTTTGGGGAGGGAAGAAAAGCACTCTGCTCCCCAGGAGTGGAGGTGCAATGTGATCCCCAGGGCGGAGCCTCTCTGAGGACACCTGGAACAAAGCGACCCTCTTGGGCCTGCTCTGTTATGTGATCAGTTTAGCTTCCAATCCACCAGTCCTTAGGTTAGCCAAACCTCTTGTGATTTTGGCTGGGTCGGTACAGGATAAGTCCGGTGGAAAGTTAAGGTAATTAACCAGATGAATCAAATTTACAAAAAAAAATTAAGCATACTGGGTACAGGGCCTGAATGCACAGTTTGGCTTCCTGCAAGCATTAGCCTTACCAGCTCGCTGCTCAGCTCTCCACATCGCTAGGCTGGGTGGTCACATTATTCCAGAGGACTCTGCCCTGCAGTTAGAATCAGAAACAAACAAATATCATTCATCTAGCAAGGCTTTAATGAGAGTTTCAATGGGCTAAGCCTATGCTAAACCCAGAGCAGCAAAGACATGATTAGTCTCTGTCTCTGAGAATCAGAAGTTTGTACTTGGTTAGGCACATTTTCTTTCTTTCTAATGTTTAATTTTTGTGGGTACATAATAGATGCATATATTTATGGGATGCATGAGATGTTGTGATACAGGCATGCATACATAACAATCACATTGTGGAGAGTGGGGTTTCCATCCCCTCAAGCATTTACCCTTTGTGTTACAAACAATCCAATTATACTCTTGTCATTATTTTTAAATGTACAATTAAGTTATTATTGACGGTAGTCACCCTGATGTGCTATCAAATAATAGGTCTTATTCATCATTTCTAACTATTTTTTGTACCCATTAATCATCCCCTCCTTTTCCCCACTCACGCCCACTACCCTTCCCAGCCTCTGGGAACCATGCTTCTACTCTCTATGTCCCTGAGTTCAATTGTTTTAATTTTTAGATCCCACAAATAAGTGGGAACAGACAATGTTTGTCTTTCTGTGCCTGGCATATTCCATGTAACATAATCATCTCCAGTTCTGTCCAGGTGGTAGCAAATGACAGAATCTCATTCTTTTTTATGGTTGTATAGTACTCCATTGAGCATACATAACACATTCTTTATCGGTTTATCTGCTGATGGACATTTGGTTGCTTCCAAGTCTTGGCTATTGTAAACAGTGCTGGAACAAACATGGGAATGTAGCTATCTCCTCAATATACTGATTTCCTTTCTTTCGAGTATATACCCAGCAATGGGATTGCCAGATGGTAAAGTAGCTCTATTTTTAGTTTTTTGAGGAATCTTCGAAGTGTTCTCCATAGTATTTGTACTAATTTACATTCCCACCAATAGTGTACGAGGGTTCCTTTTTCTTCACATCCTTGCCAGAATTTGTTATTGCCTGCCTTTTGGGTATAAGCCATTTTAACTGGGGTGAGATGACATCTCATTGTAGTTTTAATTTGCATTTCTCTGATCAGTGATGTTGGGCACTTTTTCATATGCTGATTTGCTATTTGTATGTCCTCTTTTGAGAAATGTCTATTCGAACATTTTGCCTGTTTTTTGATGGATTTGTTAGATTTTTTTCCTATAGAGTTGTTTGAGCTCCTTACATATTCAGATTACTAATCCGTTGTCAGATGGGTAGTTTGCAAATATTTTCTCCAATTCTGTGAGTTATCTCTTCACTGTGTTGGTTGTTTCCTTTGATGTGCAGAAGTTGTTTAACTTGATGTGATCCCATTTGTCCATTTTTCATTTGGTTGCCAATGCTTGGGGGTATTACTCAAAAAAATTTGCCCAGACTAATGTCCTGGAGATTTTCCCCAATGTTTTATTGTAGTGGTTTCATAGTCTGAGGTCTTAGATGTAATTCTGTAATCCTTTCATTGTGGAGTGGGGTGGGATGAGGGGGATAAGGTCCCAACTCTGTTGCCCAGGCTGGAGTGCGGTGGCTCCATCTCAGCTCACTACAGCCTTGACCTTCTGGGCTCAAGCAATCCTCCCACCTCAGCCTCTTGAGTAACTGGGACTACAGGCATGCAACCATCATGCCCAGCTAATTTTGTTTATTTTTTCTAAAGACAAGGTCTCACTATGTTGCCCTGGCTGGTCTCGATCTCTGGGACTCCAGTGATTCTCCCTCTTCAGCCTCCAAAGTGTTTGGATTAGGCATGAGCCACTGCATCCATCCTAAATCTTTAATCCATTTTGATTTGATTTTTGCATATGAGAAGAGATTGGGGTTATTTTCATTCTCCTGAATATGGATATCAAGTTTTCCCAGCACCGTTTATTGAAGAGACTGTCTTTTCCCCAGTGTATGCTCTTGGCACCTTTGTCAAAAATAAGATAACTTTTTTAAAGTGGCAATCAGGAACTAGTGAACTATAAAACAGCCCACCTAAACTGGGTGTGGTGGTGCGCACCTATAATCCCAGCTACTCGGGAGGTTGAGACAGGAGAATTGCTTGAACCCGGGAGGCGGAGGTTGCAGTGAGCCGAGGTCGTGCCACTGCACTCCAGCCTGGTGCCTGGTGACAAAGTGAGACTCTGTCTCCAAAAAAAAAAAAAATAGCCCACCTACAAGATGGCCCTAATTGTTATGGGGTTTAGAGAAACAAATAACCAGGGCAGGCTGGGGTTGAAGAGGACAATTTGCAGAGGTGGAAGGCCTTAAAGAAACAGACACTCCAGCACCAAGGAAGAAAGGATAATCCCAATTTTTAGTTAAATTAATGAAAGCAAGGAGGTAAGACACAGTGTAGAGAATTTAGAGGAATGCAAGGAGCCACTACTAAGACGTGCTAGAAGTTTACACACTCAAAATTTCATCGGATTTGGGAGTCCCAGCTAGTAGTCGCGGGAACTAATCCAATATGACTATGTCCTTGTAAGAAGAAAACACCACGTGAAGACAGAGACATGCAGAGAGGCCACCCTGTAAAGATGGAGACAGAGATTGGGGTGATGCAGCTGCAAGCCAAGGAAAGCCAAGCATTGCCAGGAAGCACCAGAGTGGGCAAAAGTCAAGGAAGGATTCTCCGCTACAGGTTTCAGAGGGAGCGTGACCTTGCCGATACCTTGATTTTGGACTTCTAGCCTCCAGAACTGTGAGACAATAAATTTCTGTTGCTTTAAGCTACCCAGTTTGCCGTACTTGTTACAGCAGCCCTAGGAACCCCATACATACTCACAGGCATTCATTTAGCCTCCGTGGAGGTGCAACTGCCCATCACAGAGACTGTGAGGGGGGACAAAATGACGCCTAGAAAAGTGCTTTACACTACCCAGGAGGAATTACATGGCCAGATAAAGGAATCGTATTTCCACACCCTGGGAGAATAGTGGGAATAAAGGAGGTAGCAACTGACAGTGAGAAAGAATGGAGGAAACAGTTTCATGCAATCAAATGATAAGATGATGTTCTTAGGGTGGGCCTTAATCCAATATGACTGGTGTCCCCATATGAAGAAGAAAACACCACGTGAAGACAGACACGCAGAGAGGCCACCTCGTGAACATGGAGGCAGAGACTTGAGTGAGGCAGCTTCGAGCCAAAGAAACTGCTTTACAAGGAACTGTTTTACAGCTCCCTAGCTCCTGATTGCCGCTTATCAGGTTCACAGATGAAGGTATAAGCTTTAGAATCAAACCGGGCAAAACTAAACCCTGCCCTGCCTCCTGCCACCTGTGTGAACTGGCTTCAGTTACTTCCCTCTCTGGGCCTTCATATTTTCAGCTATAAAATGGAGATAGTAACTGAATTTACCTCACAGAAGCAAGTGACTTTTAAAAGAAATATGATACGTAAAGCCCATAGCACGGAGCCTGGCCCCCCCCCACCTACTGGGACCCAAGCTTTACCTCGGGGGCCTCCCAACCCAAAGCTCTCTAAAATATATGCAAGCTTCAGTCTCAACGGACATGCCTTCATCCACCTCCCTTTACCAGAATTCTTATCCTCCAGCACCGACTCCTGTCCCCTTCACCACTCCAGCCCCCTATAATACAAAATTGCCTTTCCCACCATAAGACACTAAAAACCAGCTTGCCTTTTTTTCCTTTTCTTTCTTTTTTTTTTTTCTGTCTATTTTTTTTTTTTTTTTTTTTTTTTTTTTTTTTTTTTTTTTTTTTTTTTTTTTTTTTTTTTTTTTTTGGCTTACAAACCACAGAAATTTATTTTTCACCATTCTGGGCTGTGAAGTCCAAGGTCAAGACACCAGCAGATTTGAGCCCACTTTCTGCTTCACAAATGGCACCTCCTCGCTGTGTCTTCACATGGAAGGAGGAGTGAAGCAGCTCTCTGAGATCTCTTTTATAAGGACACTAATCTCATTCATTCTTCCCTCATGACCCAATCGCCTCCCAGTGACCCCACCCCCTAACACCATCACACTGGTGATCAGGTTTCCACATCTGAATTTTGGGAGAGACATAAACACTCACACCATAGTATCTTGGCCTCTTTACAAGCACCACAGTTTGGCACTAGGGGTGAAGAGATAAGGAAGAAACATTGCTTGCCTTTTTTCCAACATGCCCTGCCTTCTGCCCCATGCTGTTACCCACACTGAAAGCCAAAGAAAGAGAAAAAAGAAAGGAGAAATATTCTAAGCCACACACAATATTGGGCACTTTCATTCCTTGTCATTTCATTTCACTGCATTTCGCTCTAACTCCATGTCCCCTCTCTAATGAATGTGCCTAATCTCGGTCTCCCCCCACACTTTAAAGATCTGGAATAGCCTCGTGGCACAGGGTGTGCTCAGTAAAAGCTGTTATACCATGATGATACCTTCAGCTCTTCGTGGGGCTGGTATGAGAGAAGAGCCAAAGAAGAGAAAGAAGCCTCTGCGCATCTCTGAGAAACGGCCTGACACTGCAGCCAGCAACACAGGGAAAGTGCTGCTGCTTTTGAAACAGGCATGGGAGCCCAGAATGTTCGCATGAGCCCCTGCCTAGCACACCTTGACCCAAGTCTATTTCCAACACTACTCACCCCTGCCAAGCTAACCGTCAAGAGAATAATCTGATTATTGGTAACCTCCTCCCAACACAGCCTCACCACAGGACAGCCTATTAGGCCGTCGGGCCTTATTAGTGCTCATGGCAGCGCGGTCGAGTGTAACTGGATCCCCAGCCCTGTGCTAAATGCTCCATCTGGAGCTACTTTCTCTGAACACGGAGGAGGGCTGCACCCTCCTCATCCTTAAAAGTCTCCTAAAGAATGGTTCAAGTTTCCCAAACCTGCTCAAAGTGAAGATAGCATCCACCATCTGAGGCTCCTCACTCTTATGCAGACAAACCAAACAAATAATAGCAGAGGCCTATTCCTCCTGATCTTGTTCTTATTTATTTATTTATTTATTTTGAGACAGAGTTTCACTCTTGTCTCCCAGGCTGGAATGCAATGGCACAATCTCAGCTCACTGCAACCTCTACCTCCTGGGTTCAAGCAATTCCACTGCCTCAGCCTCCTGTGTAGTTGGTATTATAAGCACCTGCTACCACACCTGGCCAATTTTGTGTGTGTGTGTGTGTGTGTGTGTGTGTGTGTGTGTGTGTGTATTTTTAGTAGAGACCGGGTTTCACCAGATTGGCCAGGCTGGTCTTGAACTCCTGACCTCAGGTAGATCCACCTGTCTTGGCCTCCCAAAGTGCTGGGATTACAGGCGTGAGCCACTGCACTCAACCGGTCTTGTTCTTAAGATGAGCGCTTTGCAAATAGATCTGTGAATTCTCTGTCTTCTGATGAATCCAACTGAAAAATATCTATTGAATAGAAATGATACATCTGGCACTTTTCTTGTACTGGGGTTATAGTAGTGAACAGCACAGAAAAACAGTCTCTGTGTAGTGCAGCTTATGTTCTCACTGAGGGAGGTAGAGAATGAATTTAATTTTGAGAAAGTCAGTTACAGGAACTGGGTATCCATTGTCTGGGGCTGCCATTAAATTGTACCATAAATTGGGTGGCTTAGACAACAGAAATGTCTTGTCTCACCTGAAAGCTAAAAGTCTGAAATCAAGGTGTCAGAAGGGTTGGTTCCTTCTGAGGGCTGAAAGGGAAGGATCTGCTCCAGGGCTGTCTCCTTGGCTTGCACATGGCTGTCCTTTCCCTGTGTGTCTTCACGTTGTCTTCCCTCTACGTGGATCTGTGTCCGTATTTCCCCTTTTTATAAGGACACCAGTCAGATTGGATTGGGGCCCACCCTAATGACCTCATTTTAACTTGATTACTTCTGCAAAGATCCTATTTCCAAATTAGGTCACATTCTGAGGACCTGGGAGTTAGGAATTCAACACAGGAATTTGGGGAGGACACAGTTCCACCCATTACAATGTTGGAAGGTAAGAGTGCTATGGAAAAAATGAAGTGTTAAGAGAGGTAGGAGTACCAGGACACGAGGGCGTGTTGCTAGACAGTTTGGTCAGGAAAGAGCATCCAGATGGAAGGAAAGGCCCTAAGTCAGAAGCAGGCCTGGAACATTCTAGGAAAGCAAGGAGATTAAAGTGGCCGTAGTAGGATGGGCAAAGGGAAGAGTGGTAGGAGTTGAGGTCAGACAGGTGAGCAGAGAGGCAGAAGTTATGTACTAAAGCCACAGTATGAACCAAAGTGGCTGGAGGGTTTTGAGAGGGACATGATCTGGCTTTACTGTAGTGTAAAAAAGTTTTCTCCTGTAAATTCTGGCCTTGGGGTAAATAGATGGGCCTTTGAGATGTTATGTTCCATTTCTGCAGCCCGCACAGTGCCTGACCATCTTACACTGCATGGACTCTGGTCTGAGACCCTGTATCCTGGGGCACTAAGCAGGATTTTCACGAGGTTGCATCTTTCTGTGTTCCGCAGACCTATTTCCTCAGACTTCTTGGGCTGCGAACGTCACAGACCTTCTGTGGCACAGACCAAATTGGCCACAATGGACCAAGGCATCTTAACGCTCCCCAACACCAGGCTCTACTTGGCCTCTCATTTCTGTATTCTACCATTCATGCAAACAAGGAGGGAAGAAAGCCTCTAGCAAGCACCAAACATAATAAATGCTTCTAAAATTGCCTTCTTAGGAAACAGAAACCTGTGAAGGCATTTACTAACTGCACAGTAAAAGGGTGAAAACAGTTACATTCCCAGACATGACCCAGTGACGTGTCATTAAAGGAAACAATGTTTGCTTATGGGAGCCGTCACCCACACACACTGTAACAATGAGAATTTCCTCACTTCTTTCTCCTGAGCAAGTATGGGGGCTTGGACCCCAATGGGTAGCTTTCTATCGTAAGAATGGCTAACACTGACTGAGGGCTACCGTGTGCCAGGCGTGTGTAAATGTTTGCTCATTTAATCTTCACAGATATTACTGTAGATAGTACTATTCCCATTTTGCATATGCAGAAACTGAGCCTCAGAGAGGTTATTTTTGCCAAAGATCACGAAATCAAGCTAATGAATGGTGGAGCTGGGGCTAGAACCCAAAGTCCCCCTCCCCCTACACCTTGCTGCAGCTCAGAAACTCAATGTGCATAGCTAAATTCTCTGTTTGGAACTTTCTGTCATTTACTATCCACCTGAAAACTTTTCTTATATGTTTTCTCTCTCTGATTAAAAACCTTATCCAACTATAGCCCCAATGTTTAAATACTAACAGAGTATCCTATTCATGTCCATCTCCAGCATTATTCCTTTATGAAGCCTTTACTGATAGCCCCTTTCTCCCAACAAAAACTGTATTTATTCTCTTTAGACTTTAAAACTCTAGGAAAATAGACAGGTGTTTTGGAGTCGAATGGACCTGTGCTCGCATCCCAGCTTTGTGACATCAGACAAGCTATTTACCATCCCTGAATCTCATCTCCTCATGAATATAATAGGTATTGAACTGCTTACTTCATGTGGTTTTCATGCGGATTAAAAGAAATAGTGTGTGGAAGGTAGCTGGCCAATAGTAAGTGCTTGTTATTCATAAATGTTGGTGCCTTCTCCTATCCTCTTATGACCCTCAAAGCATTCTGCCTTATAGAATAATCACTCGTGTCTTGACTTGGAAGGTATGGCCCACATTCTACTCATTTTTGTTGCCCACATAGGATAACTCATAGTTGGCACTCTATAAATGCTTATGGGATATGTTTAAGGTACAAGTCAACTAATCCTTCTTGAAAGGAGGTGAAAGGAAGGAGGGGAAGAAGAAAAGAAGGAAAGGAGGAAAGAAGGAAAGAAGAAAGGAAGGGAGGGAGGGAGGGAGGGAGGGGGAAAAAAAAGAAAGAAAGGAAACCCCATGAAGACAATGGGTAGGAGGAAAAGAAGCCAGCAGTTGGAGACCCACGCAGCCAAGGCGGTTGAGAAATCACAAGGGCAAATTCCTTTTTCCAGACTTGGCCAGAACTGGTCCCATCAAGGGCTGTATTCCCTTTTTTTGTTTGTTTGTTTTTTGAGACAGACTCTCACTCTGTCTCCCAGGCTGGAGTGCAATGGAGCAATCTCGGCTCACTGCAATCTCTGTTTCCTGGGTTCAAGCGATTCTCCTGTCTCAGCCTCTCAAGTAGCTGGGATTACAGGCACCCACCACTACACCCAGCTAATTTTTGTATTTTTAGTAAAGACAGGGTTTCACCATGTTGGTCAGGCTGGTCTCGAACTCCTGACCTCAGGTGATCCACCCATCTCGGCCTCCCAAAGTGCTGGGATTACAGGTGTGAGCTACTGAGCCTGGCCTGTATTCCCTGTTTTTTGTTTCTTTGTTTGTTTATTTTTTTGCATTTTAGGTTTTGGGGTACATGTGAAGAACGTTCAAGATTGTTGCATAGGTACACACATGGCAGTGTGATTTGCTGCCTTCCTCTCCATCACCTATATCTGGCATTTCTCCCCATGCTCTCTCTCCCCAACTCCCCACCCCCCACTGTCCCTCCCCTTTTTCCCCCCGACAGACCCCAGTGTGTGATGCTCCCCTCCCTGTGTCCATGTGTTCTCATTGTTCAACACCCACCTATGAGTGAGAACACACTTTGTTTGATTTTCTGTTCTTGTGTCAGTTTGCTGAGAATGATGGTTTCCAGGTTCATCCATGTCCCTACAAAGGACACAAACTTATCGTTTTTGATGGCTGCATAATATTCCATGGTGTATATGTGCCACAATTTCCCTGTCCAGTCTATCACCAATAGGCATTTGGGTTGGTTCCTGGTCTTTGCTGTTGTAAACTGTGCTGCAATGAACATTCGTGTGCATGTATCCTTATAGTAGAACACTTTTACACTGTTGGTGGGAGTGTAAATTAGTTCAACCATTGTGGAAGACAGTGTGGCGATTCCTCAAGGACCTAGAAATAGAAATTCCATTTGACCCAGCAATCTCATTACTGGGTATATATCCAAAGGATTATAAATCGTTCTACTGTATTCCGTTTTTATCATCAAGTGCACAAGCACACATAGACTTTTTAACAGCTAACAAAGTGGTAAAAGAAGGGTAGTTTAGCAAAGCACTCCTCCACGTGTTACAGCCAGGACCACAGTGAAGAATAACACTGTACATGTCAAGAACTTTCTTTTTGTTCCCTTACCCTGCCTCACTGTGGGAGCCCTAAATAGGCAGGTAATGGTGCACGACAGGGCAGGGTCAGGTCTCTCTTCCTCCACCTGGGGAAGGAAAATCTAGTTCAGGCAGGAGTTGCCAGGTTTGCTCCCTCTCAATCTGCTGGTAGTAAATGAAGGAGAAGGAATGGAGCCCTCTGCTTTCACTATGTATAAGTCCATTAGAACATGCTGATTCCTCTAACGAGATTATCTTTGTCCTTCTCCAGAGCCTGTTCCATTAAGGAAGTAATCAATGACCTTTCTTTCGGCGATGTGTCTGTCACTCACACGTTGGGCTTCTCTTTAAAGCAGAAATCATTTAGCAACCTAAACATCGTAATGCAGAGTTAGCAATTCTTATTTTTAAAGTCATTTTTATGGCCATTTTGCTCCCAGCAAAAAAAAAAAAAAAAAAAAAGTGAATGCTAACGGGAAGACTGCTTTCTTGTGTGGGCATCATTGCTACATCACAGGTGTGATGTATTTCTGGCAAAACCAGACAGGAAGGGAGAGGAAGTAAGGACATCCTCCATTCCGGAGGTGAACAAACAGTGTTTCCCATTCCCCCGCCCCGCTACTCATCAAACCCTTGAAAATAATGGATAAAATAAACCGTCCATCAATCATGGAGAAATTTTAATCACATAGAGCAGAACTCAAGGCATATCTGTAAAAGAATTAGTGGAGGATACTAGAAATCCCCCAAAGCCCACTATCACCAGAGTGATCGCCTCTAAACCACTAATAGGATTACTTCATGGCCTGCTTAAAACTTCTCAATAGCTTCCCATGGTTGTCAGGACAAAGTCCTAACTCCCTAACAGAAGCAACAAGGCCTTGCGCTTTCTGGTGCCTGCCTGCTTTCCTAGCCTCACCTCAGCTAATTCTCCTATTCCATTTCACTGTGCCATGTACACCCACTCACTCACACACCCATATGCACACTCACACATGTGCAAGCACACTCACACACATGCAAACACAGGTACACATGCAAACACACGAACACCTTTTTCCCCTACCCCTACTGATCTTTTGGAGTCACTTCTTCCAGGAAGCCCTCCCAGAAACCTTAAGCCTACGTTAGATGCCTTTCTTGTGAGCTCCCATGACACTTTGTACACATTCTCTTAACCCTTCTACAGTGCTTTGTAATTGCTTGTTTGCCCGCCTTGTTCCCCTAACTGGACCACCGGATAAGGATTGCATTTAAACTGTCCACCACTGTATCCCCAGGGTCTGGGGCAGGGCCTAGCTCAATCAATACTTTTCAATTTAAACTTAATTGAAGGGAGTGAATTTAATATGACATGGAAAATCTTAGGCAGGTCTGACATATAGTAGGTACATGAGAAATATTTGTCATTTGGAATTGAATTGAATTATAACTTGGATAATCTCAGAATGCAAACCTGAGTTTCAATTGTATTTAAGAAAACTAATCGCTGGTTAACGGTATGGAAGATGGCATTCACCAGAGAAAATGGGTCGTCATAGAACAGACCCAAAAAAACAAATCTGAAGGGAAGAACTGAGTGTTTTTGCCTGGCCCTGCAGAAGGGAAAGCCAGTGAATCTGTCAGTGACATTAGCTGGCCACTGGAAATAGGTGCCCTGCTGCAGGCAGGGGACATTCATCAGGCCTCATCCCGCCTTCAAAATGCTGGCCTCCTTTTCTCAGATTCACTCTTCACCAAGCATCCCATAAATTCCCCCTGCAGATTTTCCTACAGCGAGACCATGTGCTGACCCAAGCATTCCTAACCCTTCGGCAGCTCTGTTTCTCATTGAAAGTGAATAAATTGGCCCGGCTCACGCACCAGGCTAGTAGGAATCTGTCCTGAAACCCTGCTCTATTCTGACTTTAAGAACAAATATCATGTTTCTAAATTTACAGAACTGAGAACCAGGCCTTTGGACTCAGCAAAGTACACTGCCTTGTAAGGCCCAGCTTGAGCGATCACTGTCCCCCACCCCCCCAGAAGATACTCATTTCTTCTAGACACAATGGAAAGCAAACCTAAGACTTGCATAACTCAATGAATACAGAGGCTGAGAACCCCCACTGCACCAGATGCTGGCAATGTTGGGGCAATCAGACAATGAAAGAATGACCTTGACTCAGTCAATAGTCAGGCAAGCAGAAGTTCAGCGGTGTTCAACAGGCAGCCACTGTCTTTGGTGGTAGGAGCCTGGCATCTAAGCCAGAGTACCAAGCAGCCCTAAGTCGTAGAGGGGGGCCCAGTAAGCCTTAAGCAACAGTCTGAGGCAAGGCTACTTTTGGGGGCAAAAAACTCTGGATAGGGTAAGGAACTTGGGACAATAGTTATCATATCCTAATACTGTTTTCCATTACAGAGCACTGACTCTGTTCTGAGCAATGTCCTTAGTGTCTTTATAAACATTATCTAAAGTAACCTTTCAACAACCCTATGATCCAACTACCAACAACCTTCCAATTTACAATTAGGAGACCACCCTGGATATGATACTGAAATTGTCAATATATCAACATGAATGAAGTGCAATCACCAACATGTGAGCGTTGTTTACCTACACACACACACAATGACAATTTCATGTGGTTCAACCCCATAGTTACTGTCTCCATGAGGGTTAGCCAGGAACCTAGAGAGAATGAAACATGCTGGTGGGAGGGAACAGAGAAGGCAGAAGTGAAATACAGGAGAGGTCAATCCGACACACCAGGAGTGATGGCTGCAGGTTGAACAGGTCCCAAGAGCGCTATTGTCAAGTGCTGCAAGGAACTGTGAGGTTTCTGGCCAGGGAATCTGGGCCCACAGACAATGCCAGGTGTTGTTTCCCAGTCAAATCAAAAGTCTCAGGCAGTCTCAGGCTGAGCCGCCCCTTTTCCCAACACCCTGAAGCCCAAACAGCCACGCATGTCTCTCTATCAGCCCTTGCCGGGTCTCTGTCTGTGAACAGAAATCAGATCACATGTTGCCTGAAGTCAGATATGTGACCAGACTCGGTGCACTGTGCAAGATTTCACCAATGATGAAAATAACTTTCTCCTGCTGCATTTAACATCTGGTGTCACAGATTTTTGCTGAGAGCCATAAAATCACTAACTTGCAGAGAAAACCTCATTGTTGAAAAATACATTTACGGGGGTGTGGAGGGTGGCAGCTGGAGCCTGGCCATGTTCTGGGCCTGCTCAGTGGATGATGAATTTTATGAGGCCTTGGTAGGAAATCTGGAGCAAGACCCAGGCTAACAACTCAGCCACTGACTAGCTGAGGGACCTTGCACTGGTTCCTTCACCTCCCAGAACTTCTATTTCCTTATCACCTTAAAAAAAAAAAAAGGATAAAAATAGCCACCTGCCAGGGTTACTGTGTGGATTCAATGCAATAACGTATGTGGCAGTGCCTGGCACAAGAGTAAATGCTAGCGTTTTCCTTTCTTTTTCTTTTCCTTTTTTGTTCACTGACATTTCCTTTCAGACCCAAGTCTGCCTGAACACTGTGGCATTTGTGGAAAATGTGTACATGCAACACTCCTGCAAAGTTTGGCCCAAGTCACAGCTCACTGGGACCCCCGTGCTCTGCCTTAGGGAGAAGTGCTGATGTTTTAGTCTGTCTTTTACAGTGAAATGGATGGTCTTGGGAGAAAGAAGCTGAGCCGGTTCACCAGTGCCTGGCACATATAGTAGACACTCAGGCATTTCCTGAATACAGGAGTGATCTGTATGACATCACCAAGAAGTAGCAGGAAGGGAGGAGGTGGCACGCCTGTGTGCTGTGCCAACCAGCACCCATCACGCTCCTGGTTAGTCTATGTTGTGTTAGGCCTGGAAGTCTAGAAAGTTAGTGACAAGAGGAAGTGAGCCACGGGGGCCTCTCTGCTTACCTGGCTGGGATGGTGGAATTATGCTTTGTAGCCTTCATCACAGACAAAGGCACTGGGACGCGTTGCCTGGCAGGCCACTGGCCACCTTGAAGACCATGTCTGTCCTACTTGTCATTCCCATGGCTGCCTTCAAAATTCACATTCAATCCAGTTTCCCTCATGTCTAAATGCTGCTGTGGGTTGGCATACTGAGGGATCCACGGGATGTGATTGACCCTGTTCCTGTTTTTCTCTACAGCATGGCCTTGACCTTTGAACTCGCCCCAATTACTGTAGACCCTTGCCCAGAGCACACTTAATCTCCCACATCTTTCTCTCGGCCTCTCTCACGCCCCACGCTTGCTGCGCCTCCTATGGATGTCTGTTTCTGTGTGTGCGCTGTGTCTCGCCCTCTGTGTCCGGTCCTCTCCCCCTGTCCTTCCCTCTCTGTTCCCTTGCCCTCTCTCCATCTCCCTGTGTCTCTGTGTCTGGCTGTCTCTCTCTGTTCCTCTGCCTCCCTCAGTGGGTCTCTGCATCCTTCCCTCCTGCCCCTCCCAGACTCACCCTACCTGAGCCACCCCCACAAGCTGCCTGAGGTCCTGCACCTCCCCGCCACTCTCCTCATATTTTTAACTCTCACTTATTATCTTTGTCATCGCCATTTTTTTGGCCGTGGGCCACAGCAAACAGAATGTGAGAAAGCAAAAACTAATGAGCTTCTTCCAGAGAGGATAGGGAGCTTCTGTTATTTCATTTAGTCCTCAGAGTTTAACTCCTGGCACTTCCGTCACATCTCCAAATGGTAAGTGAAGGTTGTTACTTTTCAATTTGGTTGGGCTGTGTAGCACATTTCATCAATTAAAATGCACCCTTGGTGCAGAATCACAACAGGGCCGGCAGGAAGGGTGCTAGTGTGTGAGGATCTTTTTTTTTTTCCTAAGTTACTTTCGTTCCATGTTCTGTGGAGTGGAGAGCTGTGAGGGAGCAGCCGCATGCTGGAAACGACACCGTCGTTGGTAGAATGAACGCAGCACTGTGCGGTCCAATGCTGCACAGCACCCTGATGGCTGAAGACCCTGCCAGACCCAGTGCTCCTGTCCGGGAGGTGGAGCCCAGGTCTCTGGATTTAGCCCTGAGGCTTAACTGACCTCCCAACCTGTAGAGTGACCTGAGCAGGTGACTCAAGCTGTCTGGGCCCTGTTTCTGTCTCGCCGGTTCCTCTCCTATAGGCTGTAGGAGGAATTCTATAACTGGAAAGAGCTTTAGGAGAGGAAATGAATGAGCAGCATAATAAACTTCACCAACTACCCTGCTATTCATTCATTCAACAGATATGTGTTCAACATTCACTGCACACCAGGTACTATGCTGGCCTCAATTCTTGGAAATGTTACGTCTGGAAACCTCAATCTTTTCCTCCACCCTACCCTGCCAAATGAAGGGAGGAGGGTGGAATTCATTTTCTTACCATGAAAGCAAACTCCCTCAGCCTTCTACTTTTTCTACCTATGAAAACTGCTTGAGAGAGAACTAGTGATGTGCCTTTTAAAGAAATATTATTGTTTTCTGATTCTAAAAGTCATTCACTTATTATCATAAATGTTTAATGCACATCAAAAGAAAACGCAAAATATAAATCGGCCACAATCCTACCTCCCAAAGATAACTTTTTTCAAAGGAACATTACTTTTTACATCAGTGGAAACCACCAACAAGCCTACTAACAGAAGGCTAAGTCCCCAAGAGAAAACAAATTTAAGTATTTAACACAATTATTGAGTACCTACCTTACATGAGGGACTCCTTTGGAGTTGTAAAAATTAATAAGGTCTTGCCTTTCCAGGGCCTGGGAAACACAGAGTTACTGGTCATTTTTATCCAAACGTCTTCAGCCCAAACCTAATGATGCCTCTAAACCAGAAATATAACTTGGGAATGGGCTCCATGTCCAATTTCAGTGGGAATGTTTTACTCATTCTAAAGTTTCTTCCTCATTTTTTTCTTCCCACTATTAGAATTTCTCTTATTACAGTTCACCCCCTTTCCACTTTGATTCTGTCCCCAGTGTTTCACTGTCAGAAATTATGAACACTGAGTGGCCTTGTGCAATACCGAAGTGATTAGCAGTAACCTCTCAGCAGACATGGACAATAGAACAAAGCCGGGTAGAAAATGAGCCACATTACACTTTGGCAAGACCCCTGCAGCTTATAGGCCAGGACTGGCTGTTCATAAATGCTCTCAACTGGACAGCAATGTGCAGAAAGAACATTCTAGTTCTCTCCCCAATATGTGCTGCTCAAAACTCTAGTCCCTTGCACTATTGCAAGAGAGGGAAGGTAGTAGTCCAATGTGTTTGGGAAGTGCTTCTAGACCATCCAGTCACAAAGCACATCAACACATCAAAGGCTCCAAGAAACCTGGTTAGCACAGTTTAACACAGCAATTCCCAAACATCTGACCATGGATGTTAGAAGCGCTCAGGAACATGCTAGGAAAGTCATTTTGGAAAAGAAATGAGTTATTCTTATTGTAGAAGTTATTCATACTAGTATTATGTTAATATTATAAAGAGAAACATTGGCTTCGGTGTTATTAACAAGATCCACCTCAGTAAGGATGGAGCAGCAAACAACTAAAGACAGGAGGTGAGTCCAGGATGTACCTGTCCTGGTGAGAGCTTGGGCCGCTGAGATCTGGGAATCTGCACTGGGCCCACTTGGAGCTCTGAGTGGATGGAAGAGTTCAGTCGCATTTGTACCCATGGTGACGCGTGTTTTGCACAAGAACAAGACTCTGCTACGGAGTCCCCATGTTGTTGCTGATTGTTGGAGGTTCTTTTGGTCTTTGTGAGTTTTCTCAAATCTGATATGATGCTATGAAGAGCAAACTTGATCCTGAGTTCAAAAAAAAAAAAAACTGAGAGCAAATAAAATATCTTTAGAATCAGAATACAAGAAAATAAAAGACTCTACTTTTGATGACTGGAAGAATATTTGAGGACCCAGGCCTTGGGAAGATCCTGACCTCCTCCAAGGAAGAAATCCAGAAAGCCTTAAGACTAAGAGAATTTGACTGTGCTGATTCTTTTTTCCTTTTTTTTCTTAATAAAAATGTTATAAACTGGACTTCCTAATACATACCCCTATCAAGTGGAAAGGAAATTCCAAGCCCATGGAAACATGGACATGGATAATTTGATGACAGATAATCTTGATAAAAGGTCAAGTACAGGTTTTTATATTTCTCAGCTATTCCATCTGCAGATGAAAGTTAACAGTGCTGACCACATAATTTTACACCTTGAAATAAAAAATGTGAATACTGGTCCAAAAAAAAATCCCTCTCTACTCTTACCACTGCCCAAGTCATGATTATGACATACAAGGTCATCACTGGTCTGTCCACTGCCGTGTTCACTAGCCTCACCTCTTACCCATCCAATACCTCAACCTTCCCAAACTGCTTGAAATGCCCCCAAATGCAATGTGTGCTTTTTCTTGCTGTTTCACTGAAATGTTCATCTAACTTGTCTGTGCAGCCAACTACCACTCATCTTCTAAGGCTCAAGTTTTCTCTTCTGTGGAGCCATCCCCAGATCACCCCCAGGAGTGGGATACCCCCAGGAGTAGTATCCCCTCCTTGCTCTCCCTGACATTTCACCCCCTGGGTAGTGCAGTGAGTGATGCACAGAAGTTTTCAAAGAAAGAGATGAAAATGAACCAGGATCCAGAGATTAGACAAACCCCATTTAAAGGGAACAAATGAAGAAAATACTCAAAATAGGGCAAATGTAGGCAGAGAAGCAGCTGGCATTTCGAAGCATTAGTTGTAAGTGACATCCTGATTACAACAGCGTTGGCAATATCCAGACATGCAGGTGGTCTAGGATGGGGGAAGGGAGTCCAGAGAACCAGTTCCCAGGAAGCTGGACTTCAGATAAAACAGGAGGTCAGGATAGAATAAGCTCTAGGAAAACTAAGCAAACCAGGATGCAAATCTGAGTCACTGGGTAGTAATCATTAAACCAGGGACAGGACGGACTCCATATTCCAGGGCAAGGCTGAGCCCACAGGTGCGGATTAAGTGGCTGCACCTGGGGGATTAAAGGACCGCAGGACAGGAAGCCAAGCAATCATTACAGCATCCAGGTGCTTCTCTCCACATGGCCTTGCTAAGGTTTGCCTCTGCCTTTACTATACAACCTCAGACTCCCCAGCACTATGCATTTCTATATTCAGAACCCCAGTCTGGAGATTTGGCTTCAACCTATTTTGAAAATCATTTGTGCCCCAGAGTTTAAATCCAGGATTAGATTCATGGAGTTGTATTGCAAAGACCTGTTCACCCCAACATGTTTAAACCCACATTGGGAGCCTCAATAACTTGCCCATAAAATAAAGGTTATCCATCCAAATGGTTTTGGATAAAATGAAGGTGGATAATAAATATGAATGGAATTCTTTCAAGAAAAAAAATGTTCATTTTCTTTTAATCTCCAAAGACACAATCTCCCAAATATCTGTTATAAACCAATCTGGGCTGGGCGAGTTGACTCCTGCCTGTAATCCCAGCACTTGGGGAGACTGAGGCAGATTACTTGAGGCCAGGGGTTTGAGACCAGCCTGGGCAACATAGCAAGACCCAGTCTCTATTTAAAAAAAAAAAAAAAAA
>PVKV010025308.1:0-29889 GCA_004027835.1 Alouatta palliata
TGATAAAGGGGATATCACCACAGATTCCACAGAAATACAAACCATCATCAGAGAGTATTACAAACAACTCTATGCACATCAACTAGTAAACCTGGAAGAAATGGATAAATTCCTGGACACTTGCATCCTCCCAAGCCTAAACCAGGAAGAAGTCGAAACCCTGAATAGACCAATAACAAGGTCTGAAGTTGAGGCAGCAATTAAGAGCCTACCACCCAAAAAAAGCCCAGGTCCAGATAGGTTCACAGCCAAATTCTACCAGACATACAAAGAGGAGCTGGGACCATTCCTTCTGAAACTATTCCAAACAATCCAAAAAGAGGGAATCCTTCCCAAATCATTTTATGAGACCAACATCATCCTGACACCAAAACCCGGTAGAGACTCAGCAAGAAAAGAGAACTTCAGGCCAATGTTCATGATGAACATAGATCCAAAAATCTTCAATAAAATACAGGCAAAGCGATTGCAACAGCAAATCAAATAGCTTATCCACTATGATCAAGTAGGCTTCATCCCGGAGATGCAAGGCTGGTTCAACATACACAAGTCTATAAATGTAATTCACCACATAAACAGAACCAAAGACAAAAACCACATGATTATCTCAACTGATGCAGAGAAGGCCTTTGACAAAATTCAACAGCCCTTTATGCTAAAAACCCTCAATAAACTAGGTATTGACGGAACTTCAAAATAATAAAAGCTATTTACAACAAACCAACAGCCAACATCATACTGAATGGACAAAAACTGGAAGCATTCCCTTTGAAATCTGGAACTAGACAAGGATGCCCTCTCTCACCACTCCTATTCAATATAGTACTGGAAGTTCTAGCCAGAGCAATCAGGCAAGTAAAAGAAATAAAGGGTATTCAAATAGGAAAGGAGGAAGTCAAATTGTCTCTATTTGCAGACAACATGATTGCATATCTAGAAGACCCCATCGTCTCAGCCCAAAATCTCCTGAAACTGATAAGCAACTTCAGCAAAGTCTCAGGATACAAAATCAATGTGCAAAAATCACAAGCATTCCTGTACACCAATAACAGACTTAAAGACAGCCAAATCAAGAACCAACTGCCATTCACAATTGCTACAAAGAGAATCAAATACCTAGGAATACAACTAACAAGGGACGTAAAGGACCTCTTCACGGAGAACTATAAACCAGTGCTCAATGAAATAAGAGAGGACACAAACAGATGGAGAAACATTCCATGTTCATGGTCAGGAACAATCAATATCGTGAAAATGGCCATACTGCCCAAAGTAATTTACAGATTCAACGCTATCCCCATCAAGCTATCAACGACCTTCTTCACAGAACTGGAAAAAACCACTTTAAACTTCATATGGAACCAAAAGAGAGCCTGCATAGCCAAGTCAATTCTAAGCAAAACAAAGCGGGAGGCATGACAGTACCAGACTTCAAACTATACTACAAGGCTACAGTAATCAAAACAGCATGGTACTGGTACCAAAACAGAGATATAGACCAATGGAACAGAACAGAGGCCTCCGAGGCAACACAACACATCTACAACCATCCGATCTTTGACAAACCTGACAAAAACAAGCAATAGGGAAAGGAGTCCCTGTTTAATAGATGGTGTTGGGCAAACTGGCTAGCCATGTGCAGAAAGCAGAAACTGGACCCCTTCCTGACATGTTACACTAAAATTAACTCCAGATGGATTAAAGACTTAAACATAAGACCTAACACCATAAAAACCCTAGAAGAAAATCTAGGCAAAGCCATTCACGACATAGGCGTAGGCAAGGACTTCATGACCAAAACACCAAAAGCATTGGCAACAAAAGCCAAAATATAAAAATGGGACCTAATCGAACTCCACAGCTTCTGCACAGTTAAAGAAACAGTGATTAGAATGAATCAGCAACCAACAGAATGGGAAAAAATTTTTGCAGTCTACCCATCTGACAAAGGGCTGATATCCAGAATCTACAAAGAACTGAAACAGATTTACAAGAAAAAAACAAACAAACCCATTCAAAAGTAGGCAAAGGATATGAACAGATACTTTACAAAAGAAGACATGCATGAGGCCAACAAACATATGAAATTGCTCATCATCACTGGTCATTAGAGAAATGCAAATCAAAACTACATTGAGATACCACCTCACGCCAATTAGAATGGCGATCATTAAAAAATCTGGACACAACAGATGCTGGAGAGGATGTGGAGAAATAGGAACACTTTTACACTGTTGGTGGGAGTGTAAATTAATTCAACCATTGTGGAAGACAGTGTGATGATTCCTCAAGGACCTAGAAATAGAAATTCCATTTGACCCAGCAATCCCATTACTGGGTATATACCCAAAGGATTATAAATCATTCTACTATAAGGACACATGCACACGAATGTTCATTGCGGCACTGTTCACAATAGCAAAGACCTGGAACCAACCCAAATGCCCATCGATAATAGACTGGACAGAGAAAATGTGGCACATACACACCATGGAATATTATGCAGCCATAAAAAACGATGGGTTCGTGTCCTTTGTAGGGACGTGGATGAACCTGGAAACCATCTTTCTCAGCAAACTGACACCAGAACAGAAAATCAAACACCGCATGTTCTCACTCATAGTTGGGGGTTGAACAATGAGAACAAATGGACAGAGGGAGGGGAGCATCAAGCACTGGGGTCTGTTGGGAGGAAATAGGGGAGGGACAGTGGGTGGTGGGGAGTTGGGGACAGATAGCATGGGGAGAAATGCCAGATATAGGTGATGGGGAGGAAGGCAGCAAATCACACTGCCATGTGTGTACCTATGCAACAATCTTGCATGTTCTTCACATGTACCACAAAACCTAAAATGCAATAAAAATAAATAAATTCAAAAAAAAAAGGAAACGTACACTGGATGTGAGATAGTGAAGAGTGAAACTCACTAATTAGCTATGAGGACAATTCCCAACAAAGGCCTTAAATGACGGTCAGCTAAGCTGTTTTCTCATGTGGTCCCTGTAGCTTTCACAGCTGGTGAGTCCTTCAATCACACCTAACAGGACTTCTACACTCGAAATCAAATCACAATTGTTTTAATTCTGTTATTTAGAACTCCCATCTCATTTTTCCATGGACAAAATTGTTCTTTATGTCACAGTGCATTTAAAATTTGGTAATACCTGTGAGTAAAAATAAATATTATAGCTATGCCTAACTAACTTCTACAGATTTGATTGTTCTATCACAAAGCCCTTTCACAGTTCCCCTGCAGGACTTCAGGAATTCACATCTCTCTAAGGCTCTTTGTGCCCATGGGTTGTACCTCCAGAATGGAGAAGACCCTTTGTCAGGAAGCGAGGCAGAGGGGGACGAGAGGGTCTTGCTGGTAGAGCTCGGATCAACTTCCACTCTGCCTCTGGCAAGCTGTGTGACCCTGGGTGAATTTTTTCCTTCCTCTGGGACCCTCTTTTCTCCTCTTTTCTTCAATTTAGTGCAGAGTAGCCACACTGACCTTGCAGCATTCTGAGAATCAGAGATAGGACATGAAAGGCCTGTAAAAAGTTCTCCCAAGAGTAGCTGTGATTCATGTATGAATAATGGGCTTTTCATTCCTCCTTTTATCTGTGTTCATCACATGCAAAGAACCAACTTCAGTGATGGTGATGAGGGAGAGATGGGAGTATACCTGGGCTAGACACCCATGTGTCTGGAATATGCTTTTTTTTAAACTACTGTGTAATGACTCTGTCTTCCCTGGTACAGGACCCAGAGTGCCTACATCTACAGACAGACACATTGGCATGTGGTGACAGCAGGTTATCCTCATGGCTTCCCTTCACACTCTAGCTATCCTCAGGACTCAGTAGAAGGGAGATTTTGGGCACTGACACTGCTATTTTGAAACCTGGAGCAGGGGAAGGTGCCAGGGACTGTCACCTGGTGCATGGGGTGCAGCTTGTATTGGTGTTGGTGTTTTTGTCCATCATATTAACACGTTTTGAAACTTTTCTTCCTTCTGCTCTGCAGGTCAATATGGTTTCAGGAGGATCCCTTTCTCAGGATTGCCCTACTTGCTCTACTGCCTGGCTGGCGCTTCAGGACCATTCATGGGCTGCCAGACACCTCCTCTGCCTGGGTGGCCTCTGGGACCTCAACCACTGCCTCCATGCACACCACTTGGTATGTTGATCTGAACAGTATGGACTGACTTTTAAAGCTGATTCATCTTTTTTTCCTCATTGAGTGAATAGAAAGAAATATCACAGATGGTACTACAACACTTTGCAATACAAGGGTAACACTGGCTGGGGACGTGGTTACTTTTCATGGTTACTTTTCTCAAGTTTCTGAGGACAAGCAGTGGGTTGCATCATCTCCCCATCACAAGCAAAGAAGCAGGTATCTCTTGTAGATGAGGAAAGAGATTGTTTATAGAAGCCATAAATATCAATTTTGCAGGCATGTATGGAACCTTGACCATGTGGCCAGCTCTGTGAGGGATGAGACCCACCCTTGACTTACAGCACTTTCTATGTTCTGCAGCAGAGAGACACACACCAAAAGGCAGGGATCTTGTGACCATCCATAATGAAAGCACGAGTGAAGGGCCTCAGAACAAAAGAGGAAGACAGATTCTCCTGGGAATAAACAGGAGGGCATGGAAGAGAGATAAAGTGGGGAGGTGTCACATGGGGGTTTGTTGAACTCACTTAGGTGAAGCTGGAAGGCTGCTTCTGGCAGGGGCAAGCAGTGTGAACCAGAGTGTAGCGGCTGCATGAGGGCCACAACAGAGCCACTGCAGGAGAGCTCAGGTGACACAGCATGAACAAGGGAATTATCCTCCCTGGAAGTTCCTTGTTGCCCTAAAGCCTTTAGTCTATTATCTGCAGGAAGGATGAGTCTTTCCCTGGATGTGTGAAGGCTCTGGATCAGGGTGAATGAATGCATAGAGGTCTGGGAAGTTTAACTTGGTTCTGTAAATGGACCCTGTCTGTCCGAGTTTATTATGGCTCAAGGAGACTAACTGGTTCAGCAGTGCTGCGGCCTTGGCCTTCAGAATGAGACTGACTCTGATGGGGAAGTGAAGGCCAATCCTGAGCAGGTTGGGTCTCAGCTCATTCCTGGCACCCTCTGCTTCTCACCTCTGACTCCTGGCTTTACATCTCTAACATTGTCATGTAAAATTGTTACCCTTCCCTGTGTCCCTGCTGCCTGAGCCCAGACACCAACTCTCAGTGGAGCTCAGAGCCTCAGCTTTCTTATAAATGAGCTGGGGATGGTGTGGTTTATGAGATCATTGTGAGCATGAAGAGACTAAGCCCATAAAGAAAGCATTCTGCAAAATAGCTGATAGGTGTTAGACACTCACCCCTCTCACTGTTTAAATGAAAATATTCCCACTCAGAAGATCATCAAAAGATGTTCAGTGAAGTTCATTAGATAAACCATAGGCTGTAACGGCTCAGGCCGATTTCCAATCACTGTTTCAAAAGATAAGGCAAAGCCCCTATCTACAGGATTAAAATTCAGATTCTACCAGATAAAAGAAAAGATAATTATAAGAATGTGTACATAGTTAAACTCCTACTCTTAAGGACCTATATCTGAGACCTGTAGATAATTGCTTTCCATGGCATAAAGACGCAGACGCAGACACACACAGAAGTATTTACCAGGGGCACAGATATTTTACAGAAGACAAAGTATATATAAGACAAAAGAAGATCACATGGAAATGAAATGTGAAGAGGCCCCTGAGCTGTGATAGCCATGCTGTGGCTCCTACGTAATTTTAAGAAGTATCCAATACATTTTATGCTCCCTGCCCAGTGCTGCCTTGTCTGTCTCTACTCTTCTGTAGTGTTTCCCCTAATAAAAGTTTGCAGTCCTATCTGTCTGGGCGTCTGCTTCCTGGAGGACCAGATGACCCCCCCGGGTATACCAGGTGTGATTCCTCATACACTGTTCAAACCCAGGCAGACATTGCGGTGCTGGCTGCAAAAGCAGGGTTGCCCTTTGGGTAGTGTTAACTGGGTGGGCCCCAAGGGGGCCTTCTGGGTCATGGAGCATCCTGTATCAAGCCATGAGTGGAGGTTGTGCTCATTCATTTTAGAAATAGTCATTGGGCACCTGGTGTCCACCAGTCACAGGGGTTCCTTGTCATAGGATAGACAGGAATGTATCCCTATGAGGTGGCCTATTTATCTCAATAGGAAATGGAAGAGGGACCAGCAGTGTCTGTGGAGCCAGTGATGAGACCCTGCAGAAGCTCAGGGTTTGTAGAGCCCTATCCCCCACTGAACCAGCTGCACCTAGTAACACCAAGTGCAGGTAGATCTGACAAAAGCTGAGCTGGGAACAGACATTTCTCAATAAGGTTTTTGTCCCCCCACCATCTTTCTGTAATTTTTATATTGTGGGATAGGCAGAGGTCAATGGTGAGAGGCTCCCTCTGAACAGGGCTAGTGAAGAGCAGAGAGTGTGGTGGGTGAGATTTGTAAGAGAAAGGGACAGGCAGAGAGAGAATGGGAGGGAGAGAAAAGGGGTCGGGGGAAGGACAGAGAGAGAGAGAGGAGAAAGAGAGAGAAAGGAAGGGAAAAGGAGGGAGCAGAAACAGAGAAACAGAGAGCAAGGAAAAAAGGCCCAGGTGAGGGGGATAGGTTATATCACTATTATTGTTCAGTTAAAAAATTTTTTAAATTTCCATCTTGATTTCATTGTTGACCCAATGATCACCCAGGAGCAGGTTATTTAATTTCCATGTATTTTTGTGGTTTTGAGGGTTCCTTTTGTAGTTGATTTCCAGTTTTATTCCACTGTGGTCTGAGAGGGTATTTTATATGATTTTGATTTTCTTAAATTTACTGAGACTTGTTCTGTGGCCTATCATATGGTCTATCTTGGAGAATGTTTCACGTTCTGTGAATAGAATGTATATTCTGCAGTGGTTGGGTAGAATATTCTGTAAATATCTGTTTAGTCCATTTGTTGTAGGGTATAGTTTAATGTCAATTTTACACTGTTGGTTGGAGTGTAAGTTAGTTCAACCCTTGTGGAAGACAGTGCAACAATTCCTCAAAGACCTAGAGATAGAAATACCATTTGATCCAGCTATCCTGTTACTGGGTATATACTCAAAGGAATTTAAATCATTCTATGACAAAGATACATGCGTGAGTGTATTCATTGCAGCACTATTCACAATAGCAAAGACATGGAATCAACCTAAGAACCCATCAATGATAGCCTGGATAAGGAAACTGTGGTACATATACACTATGTAGCCATTAAAAGGAATGAGATCATGTCCTTTGCAGGGACATGGACGGAGTTGGAAGACATTATCCTCAACAAACTAATGAAGGAACAGAAAACCAAACGCCATCTATTTTCACTGATAAGTGGGAGCTGAGTGATGAGAACACCTGGACACATGGAGGGGAACAATACACAGTCGGGTCTGTCGGAGGAAGGTGTGGTAGGTGGTAGAGTATCAGGAAGAATAGCTAATGGATGCTGGGCTTAATACCTAGCATGGGATAATCTGTGCAGCAAATCACCGTGGCACAAGTTGACCTATGTAATAAACCTGCACATCCTGTACATGTACCTCTGAGCTTAAAAGTTGAAGAAAAAAAAAGTCATGTACTTTACTATATGCATGTTTTGCCATGTTTAAACACATATGTGTATTATATATAATAAATATAAAATATTAAACAATATATAATATACTTAAACAATATATTAAATAATAACATTTAATATTAAGATATTAAACAATATATTATATATTTTAAAATATAAAATAATAAACATATATATTTAAATGATCTCTTCCAAAGGTTAAAAGAGGCCAAAGTAAGTGGGGCTTAAAAACAAGGGCTTCTAGTGGTGGTTTTGGAACCTTATAAATATACCAAAAGCCATTCAGGTATATACTTAAAATGGTGAATTTTACAATATATGGATAATATCTCACTTAAAAAATTTTAAAACAAGTAGCTGTGTGACCTTGGCAACTTGTTTAGCTTTTCTGCCTTGACTGATACATTGCACATTCAGCTTACTGTCTTACCATGAGAGAGAAGGCAGGATGGACAGAGGGCAACCATGAGCTATCTTGGCTCTACAGGGCTTGGAAAGTCTGGGTGGCACCCACCTCTCCAGTGACTCCTGCATTGCAGCCCTGTGACACTCTGTAGTCTGTGCATGAACCCTCGGAGGGTTTCTCTAGTGCAACCTGATCCCTTCCATGCAAGATGCCCCCTCCCCCCACCTGGTGAACTCTTATTTGTCCTTCAGCTCTCATGGCAGGAATTTCTTAAGGAAGGTTTTCTTAATCTCCTAAAAGAAGTTAGATTTTTTGTAATATACCTTCACTGAGTTCTGGTCCTTCACTTCAGAGCATGTATTTCTGGTTTGGGTATACTTCTACTGCACAATTCTTTGATTAAATCTGTTTGCTCTGCTACTCTACGGCCCCATGAAGGTTATGGCTTGGCTTATCACTATGTCCCCATGCTTAGGAGAGTGTAAGCTTTCCATAAATATTCATGGAATGAGTAAGTGAATGAATGAATCAGAAACCAAGCACAGAGAAAGACAGAGGGCCCTCTTATTACTCCTTCAGTTGTTCTGTAGCAGAGTTGTGTTAAAATCTAGGTCATGTGACTTCTAGTCAAAACGTCACCAGACTCACATTTTGTCTGATATTTCAAAACATAAAAGATGATTACTTTAGTTGGGCATTCCTAGTCTACAGCTTCATGGTACCTCCTTGTGCCATCTGGTTACACATTAGAGTGGCATTTTTTTTTTTTTTTTGAGATGGAGTATCACTCTGTTGCCCAGGCTGGAGTGGAGTGGTGTGATCTTGGCTCACTGTGACATCTGCTTCCTGGGTTCAAGCAATTCTCCAGCCTCAGCTTTCTGAGTAGCTGGGACTATAGGTGCAAGCCACCACGCCTGGCTAATTTTTGTATTTTTAGTAGAGAAGGGGTTTCGCCATGTTTGTCAGGCTGGTCTCCAACTCCTGACCTCAGGTGATCCACCCGCCTTGGCCTCCCAAAGTGTTGGGATTACAGGCATGACCCACTGCACCTGGCCTACTAGAGTGGCATGTTTATTCATTAGAATAGTCATAACCTGAGGAAGAAATATAGTTGGTGTCAGAAGTAGTCTTGGATCTCGAACAGGAATATTATTCAATAAAAATATCACTGGTTGTCCTGTAAACTTGCAATACATGTGACAGAAAACATATAGCATGAACTTCAGCTATGGTGCAGCAGACTTGTCCCAGATTCTTTCCATCTCCTGGGCATATTAGGGAGAGCTAGAGATCATAGGAGCTGTGTAAGGACACACTCACTCTGCCAGCTTGCCAAAGTCTGAAATCTCTTATGTAAAACCCAAGAATTCTAATTTCTTAATTTACAATGAAAATCTTTAAATTTATTACTGTATCAATCATGTATTTGTTAAGTGCTCACTATGGGCAAACAAGTGCATCCATAATTCTCAAATAATCAAATGTGTCAAAAATCTCCTGTGTGCAAGCCGAGGACAGCATTCGACACTCAATTTGTGCTGTTGAATGACTACTAATAATTTTTATTTATTGGGTATTTACTGTGTACTAGTTCCCAGACTGGGCAGTTAAAGTGTGAAATCATTTAATCTTCATGGTAACCTTCTGATTTGGGGACTATTATACCCATTTTACAGATAGTTAAATGGAAACAGAGAGGTTAAGTACGTTTATCAATGTTACCCACTAGTTAGTTACATAACTTGTTCCTTTCATATGCACTTGCTGAGTGCCTGCCATACCAGGTGATAGAAATGTAACTGAACAAAATAATGTCTCTGTGAGAAAACCAACAGGAACAGTCAGTAAATTCATTATGATACATCCCATGATAAAAGGAAGTACAAAGATGTGAGAGTGTTTAGAAAGGACAAATAGTCTTGGGGATCTTCTTCAGAGATGAAGCAATGTTTAGGCTGGAGTTTTAGAATGAATAGACATTAGATAAATAAGTGCATGAGAGAGTATGTTTCAGGCAGAGGGATAATATGCAAAGGGCCAGAGATACCAGACCTGGGGTATAGATAAGTAAATGCTACTTCAGTGTGCCTGGAGAAAATAGGTGAGGGGGAAATGGTTCTTGTCTTAAGAGATAATGCTGGAGGTATGACCCTGCAAACCAGGTTAAGAACCTTATACTTCTCCCTGAAATCACTGGGGAGCTATTGGGGAATTTTAATCAGTAACTGACATAATGAACTTTGCATTCTTAAAAAGACCACCATTGGTTGGGCACAGTGGCTCATGCCTGTAATCCCAGCATTTTTGGAAGCTGAGGCACGAGGATCTCTTGAAGCCAGGAGTTTGAGACCAGCCTGGGTAACACAGCAAGACCCTGTCTCTACAAAAAAAAAAAAAAAAAAAAAAAAAAAAAAAAATACAAAAATCAGCCTGGCCTGGTGGTGCACACCTGTGGTCCCAGGTACTCAGGAAGCTGAGGTGGTAGGATCACCTGAGTTCAGGAGGTAGAGGCTGCAGTGAACCGTGATCATGCCCCTTCACTCCAGCCTGGGCGATAGAGCGAGACCCTGTCTCAAAGAAAAACAAAAACAAAAACACTATTTTTGGAGATTGAAAATGAATTGTAGGTGAAATGAGGGTGAGAGGTGGTAAAAGTGAAAAGGTCAGTTAGAAGGCTATGCATGAGAACAGATGGGGGCCTGGCCTGTGTTGGTTGCCTGAGAATAGAGATTGTGGAAAAATTCAAGAAATGCTTACAGAGGTACAACTGAGAGGTCTTGGCGATTGATCTGATATTGAAGGTGAAGGACAGATACTATGGATCAGTTGTTACAGTGGGCGCAAGAAGTGAAAGTATCAATTTGTGTTAGTCTGTGACAAGAGGGATGATACCTCAGTGGGGCTGTAACAAATGAGAGGTAAGTGCCAAAACCCAGATGACCATGAGTTGAGGAGAAGGTGGCAAGTAAAGAGTAGAGACAAGGTTCCTTGTTTCCCAATACTCATTCCTACTTTCTCTCTCACAGTAAGAAAACTTCTAATTTTTAGTTGGGTACATGGCTTTGCAGAAGGCTTTAAGATACCATGATCATATGAGTAAATTATGATTAGTAGAATGAAAGTCGAAGTGATGTATAGCCTTAAAAGAAAAAAATGTTCTTCCCTCCCCGCTCCCACTCCCTTTCTTGCTGTCTAGAAGCAGGCAAGGTGTTTTGAGCCATCTTAGATCTTGTAGTTGAGGAGTGTCAGAGAAGCAAGATAGGATCCTGCAGACCTAAGTCATGGGGTCACTATTCCAGGTCTGGCCTTATGCACAGACTGTTACATGAAAGAGAAATACATGTTGTTTAAGCTACTGTTATTTTTGGCCCCTGTTAGAGAAACCAGATCTATACATCCAAACTATAACAGAATTTGGTATAGAAGTGGCTGCTGATAGAACAGAATCTAAAATAAATGCCATTAGGTCTAACAGGCAGGCAGTGGTTGGCAAGGACCCTGGTGTGACAGGCTGAAACTGTGGTGGCTTTTTATTTACGACAAAAAGTTTGCAAAACTGTTGCCTGTGATGTTTTCGGTGGTAGACTGATTGCTCTCAGAGCTTATACCCATAGGAGAAATTAATAGAAACATTCAGAAAGTTAGAGTGTGTTTGGCTGTATCTTGGCACTTTCACAAAAAAAAATCCTGTATCAAGGAAAAGATCTCAGGCCAGTTTGTAAGCAGCGACATAATGAAATACAGCTCTACTGAAAGAGCTCTTTTTGCCCGTGGAAGACAATCTAATCTGGCTGACAGTAGAGTTATTGGTGCCTCGCAGAATAGAAAGAGGTAGGAGCTTCTACACCCCCAACCAAACTGAAGCAAGTACAAGTGATTCTGAAGAGCTAGTCATAGCAGGACGGCGGACACAGCATTTCTCAGTCACCTCCTCCATTTGGACAACCAAAGGCAAATTGGTTAAATGTATTACCATCTAGCCTAATTTATTGTTCTGGATGCTCTCAAGGAAGCGTCCATTACATTAGTAGGCAGGATTGATAAAACTCAAGAGCTAGTATAAAGACCATAGTTTTCAGGCCCCTAAACTATATCTAGATAAGGTATTTGAGTATGGCTATTCACACATGGAATTCTGGTAAGTAGACCAGAAGCCTGAATGTTTTTAGGGAATTTTATTGCAAGAGAATCCATAAGTCTGGCCTTCTCAGGCTTAGAGTAGTTTGAGCTCTACTAGAACCCCTGTGACCTCAATTCTGCACTAATACAATGTGGGCTGTAAAACCATGCTGTCCTCAAAGAGGGAATATTCTCCAGTGGCCACTTCAGGTTTGGCCACAGATGATGAACAAGAAAGAACTTTCGAGAAGGCAATATAGGTAGAGATGATAACAGAGGCAGCGATGCCTTACAGAAAACAGAGTAAAGATCTGCCACATGGGCTTGAGAACCCAAACACTGCCAGGATGGGTGCTTTTACAATTCCTGCTCAGCAGCACTTGACAACTGCTGTGGACCTAAGTCAGCCGGGTATTTCTCATTCTTTTGTTTTCAACCTTAGAGGTTTTAATGCAATTTTATGGTTCCTACTCCAGGGCTATATAGTGGATTATTTAGAGACTAGAGGTAACTCATGTTTTAGTTTCTAGTTTGCCGGATGACAGGGAGTCCCATCCTTATTAGATGGAGAGAGCTGAGAAAAATTCTAAAGCTCTTGAATTTTCAGTCAGATGTAACAATTTAATGAAACTTTGAGTTTATGATTCTTGGTGATGAGATGAGAAAATTTTATGCATGGGAAAAATGTTCTATGTGTGTTTGTGGATATTCAGTTAAACAAAGGAGTAGACTGTGACAGATATTGTTGATTCTCAATATTCACACTTTCATCTCTCTCATAGAAATAAAATCCCCAGTTCTTAGCTCAACACACAGCTACTTAGAATCAAAACCACATTTTCCAGTCTCTTTTGAAGCTAGTGTAGCCATATGACTAAATTCAGACCAATAGAATATGAGTAGAAGCAATGTGTAAAAATTCCTGGTTATTCACTTAGGCTAGAAGAATGTCTTCTTTTCTCCATCCTTACATCCTGCTGCCAGGAATGTGGACACAATAATAACTCCTCTCAGAAATACCCTAGAAATGGTGGAGTAAATATATAGAAGAAACCTGGATCCCTGAGATTGTGGAGCTGCTAAAACAGCTATGGATTGCATATGCTCAGATCATTAAGTGAGTAAGAAAGTAATTTATTATTTTGTGTCTTTGTGGAAGCGACAAAATTTGTATCTAATGATACACAACTGTAAGGAATTTGTCTATCTTAAAGACAGTGGGAAACTACCGACAGGACTTGAACTAGATGATTTGTTGGAATATTTTAGTTCTAATGTGATATTATGAGATACCTGTGTCACTTAATTAAAACCACTAATCTTGATTTTCTGGAGCTTGAACAAGTCAACCCATCATCCAAAGCAGTCGTTATTCACTCTCCTGTGACTGAATTCAGAACTGGGAACTGTGATGAAGAACATCAATTCCTCATAATGGACAAAGTTATTTATCACATAGTGAGAAAAATAAGTTAAAATGGCAATAAAATTATTGATCTTTTCTTTTTTATTGGACGAATACTGTGTTCTCTTTTAAAATATATATTATCAGCACTCCTTTTCAAATAACTTGTGTTTGTTTTTTTTTAAGTTAGAAAAGGTGTGAGGTCTGCATCAGACTTTGCAGAATTTTCCTACCCAATCCTCCTTTTTCTTCTTTCTACCTCCCATAGGCATTACCCCTATAAGCCCTTTGCAGTCCTGTGTCTCACTATCTGCTTCCTAAATGACAACCCCCAGAATGTATGTGATGTGATTTATGTATACATAGTTAAAAAACAGACAGAAACTATAGTGATGGCCACAGATGCAATGGTGCCCTTTGGAGTAGTACTGATTGGAAGCAGACATGAGGGAGCTTTCTAGAGTGGTAGAAACATGCTATATCTAGGTATGGGTGGCATTTGTGCTAATTCATTCTACAGCTATTCATTTGTTGCCTGGTGCCTGCAAGTCACAGAGATAATATAGGTCTCATGATAAGAGAGAGAGGTAACTATCCTAATGGAATCTCTGATTTCTGCTGGAGGGATATGTATCATCAGTGAGGAGGGACTGCAGTAGCCTAGACCTTACCCTAGCCCTTCCCCCACCATGCTAAATGCCCTCCAATAGCAGCAATCTAGAAAGGCACTGAGGGGAGCTGATTTTCTTGTCACATTCCATGAGCTCTAATAATGTGCCTGCAATTGCCTTTAATTGAAAGATGGGCAGGGCAGGAGCCAGTGATGAGGGACCTTCCAAGGGAAGGTGATGAATAAAAATTTCTAGCACCCCCTCTGTACCTCTAACCCCATCCATTCTCCTTCCAGAAGTCCCTTGATTCCTTGGGGCCTTCCCTTCTGCTAGGCAGAGAATGCCAACCAGCTCATCAGCAGCTGTGGGGTCAAAACTGGACTACCAAGGGGCAGCTCCAACAGCAGTGAGGCAGTAACTAAAAGCATCTTCTGCCTCTGAATATGACAGTAAATGAGACATGGCCAGGAGGGAACAGGGCTGAAAGCAGGGTGCGAGGGTGTACACCAAAGGATCTAAAGCAGATTACCATAGATCAAAAATTTAAGAGTACAGGGAAAAAAGAGGAAGAGCAGTAAATCCATGCAGTTGAGGAGGGATCCAGGATGATTACCCAGAAGATGCACTGTTGGATGTTACTTGTTCTTCAGTGCTACCAACACCAGGGTGAATAATTATGTTGACCACTATATGTAGTGATAAACACAGAGATAGAGTCACAATTTACAAGGGTTTGGGGTTCTAGAGTCAGACTCTAAAATGAGAATCACATGTCATCACACTACCCCTTTTAAAAAATTATTTAAGTGGCTCATGAATACTTTTGGGCATGAGTCACTGGGCTATTGCTAATGCCTCTTTCTAGCATCAGAAAAATTGTCACAATTTTACTGGCAATATCCAGGCTTATCACTCAAAGCAACAATAATCAAAACAAGGCTTCTGGGTTTCAGAAGTAAATGCCTGTCTTGGCAAATTCAAGGGATGCTGAAAGTGATTTCAATCTCTTTGGTTGAACACTCAATTAAGTAATTAATTGGCTTGCATTTGTTTTAGTTTGGTTTGTTTGGGGTTAGGTTTCCCAACCTTACATTAATTTCTGCCTAAGATAAATTGTTGTGTGTTTTGACTCCACACTCAAGTTCTCTTAACAAACTCTACCCAAAGGTCCCTTAGGGGAAATAGTTGTATGTGATGTTCATCCTCACCGAAAAGGCTTTGACTCTCATAAGCGATAATGGTCAATGGATATCAGGTAGAGAATTAGGAGAAACGATTCTAATTCATTTATTAAAATAGTTTAGGAGATAATTCATTTATTCAATTCATTAATTAATAAAAGTGCTTACTAGAACACTTCTGAGACCTCTGAAAGCCATGAATCCTGGAAGGCAATATCATACCAATTAAGTGATACTCACAGAATTTAAGGAGACTCCATTAGCCTCCTGGCCTCATAGCCTTTGTTTTCATTTGGGTGGTCCTTGTTTCTCTCCACAGATTAGTGCTTGATAATAGCAAGTATTATTGTTGTTGCTCTTACCAACAATAATACCATTTGATAAAATTCAAATGGCTTTCCTATTCCTCTTTAGATAGTGGATGGACCTCCAGCCAACAGATATTTTGTGGAGTCTGAGTAATTCCTTTGGCGGATCTTTATCTCTAAGTACTGCCTTGGGAACTCAGCTCCAAGGAGTCCATGTGTTTCTGTGTCACATGCCATTTTTCTGTCCTGAGACTATTCTAAACGTAAGATCAGGTCCTTGTGGAATGTGTGGGGCAAAGGCTAGAAAGAGGCATTAGCAATGGCCCAGTGGCTCATGCCCCAAATGGGGCAAATCAAGAATTAAATTTGGAATGTGATCTTGACCTAAAGATGCTCTCCCTACTTCTGAGAGCAATGCCCTCTCACTTCTCTAGGGTCTTTGGAATTAGGAGGACTTGGCTACTTCAGTTGTATCACTGAAAAGGAAACTTCATTACTATTTTTTTTTGAGTTGGAGTCTTGCTCTGTCATCCAAGCTGGAGTGCAATGGGGGCAATCTTGGCTCACTGCAACCTCCTGCTTCCCAGGTTCAAGCGATTCTCCTGCCTCAGCCTCCCAAGTAGCTGGGTCTACAGGCCTTATTGTCAGTATTTCCTTATCTATCTACTTATCTACCCAGCTATCTATGCCACCACATCCTAACCATTGGCAAGCCCTGACAACTTTACCTCTACAACATGTCGCAAGTCTGTCTGTCTTCATTATCTGTAGTCAGGGTTGGGACTAAAGTGGAGCAAGTGAAACATTTGTGACAGACATAATAGTTAAGGGGATACCAGCAAATTCAGTAGTTAATATTCTAGTGAAATATTTTTAAGATAATCAAAACTAATGTCAAAAATTAATGATAAAATATCAAAAATAAATTAAATTAATTAATTTAATTAATTTATTTTTGAGATGAAGTCTCGCTCTGTCACCCAGGCTGGAGTGCAATGGCATGATCTTGGCTCACTGCAACCTCCACCTCCCGGGTTCAAGCAATTCTCCTGCCTCAGCCTCCCGAGTAGCTGGGACTACAGGCACGTGCCACCATGCCCAGCTAATTTTTGTATTTTTAGTAGAGACGGGGTTTCACCATGTTGACCAGGATGGTCTCGATCTCTTGACCTCGTGATCCCCCCGCCTCGGCCTCCCAAAGTGCTGGGATTACAGGCGTGAGCCACCGTGCCCGGCCTCTAGTGAAATATTTTTAAGATAATCAAAACTAATGTCAAAAATTAATGATAAAATATCAAAAATAAATTAAATTAATTAATTTAATTAATTTATTTTTGAGATGAAGTCTGGCTCTGTCACCCAGGCTGGAGTGCAATGGTGTGATCTCGGCTCACTGCAACCTCCACCTCCCGGGTTCAAGCAATTCTTCTGCCTCAGCCTCCCGAGTAGCTGGGTCTACAGGCACCTACCACCACAACCAGCTAATTTTTTTATTTTTAGTAGAGACGGGGATTCACCATGTTGGCTAGCTGGTTTCAAATACCTGACCTCAAGTGATCCATTTGCCTCAGCATTCCAAAGTGCTAGGATTACAGGCATGAGCCACCACCATGCCCGGCCTCAAAATTTAAAATAAATACATGACAATGAATGCTCCCAGAGTGGTCAAGTATTCCCAATATGGTCTAGGAATGGGATTCAGCCCAGCCAGCTTCAAGGTATAGGTCTCACACAGCCTGTAATCCAACCAGGCAGTTGCATGACTCACCTTACTTGGTCATCCTAATCTTGTCTCTGGTTCCAACAAAATTTTATTTATAAAAATAGAAGCAGGTGATCTGTCAGCAGAAGTTTGCCAATGATTTTTTTAAATTAAAAAAATAAAATTTATTAAAAACAAAATTTATAAAATTATAAATTAAAAATAGAGGATATAAATAAAATAAATATGTAAAATTATATACAAATTTTAAAACTTCAATTATGAAAAGTTTTAAAATTTGATATTTAAAATGTATCTGAAAATTAAAATATTATTTCTCTTGATCACTGAATTTTTCAGTGCCCCTTTACATTTTGTGCCTGAGGCGAGTTCCTTATTTGCCTTGCCAGTTCCCAGTCCTGTCTCCACTGCCACCATCATGGTCCACACCAAAACGGCTTCTCTCTTGGACGACTACAACAGCCTTCTGCCAGGTCCCTTTACTACCTCTCTTGTCTCTCATTGTTCATACAGCAGTTGAAGTTTTTAAACTGTCATTCAGATCAAGTCCTTCTCCTCTATGTTCCACAGACAACACCTACATGACCTACAAGACCCACTGTAATCTCGCTCTCCCTTACTATTCAACCTCCTCCCCTCCCATTCTCTTCTCCACTCACCACACTTCAGGCACCCTGGTATTCTTTCTGTTCCTCAAACAAGCCAAGCTCTTTCCCACTCAGGTCCTTTACCTTAGCATTCTCTCTGATATTATTCCTACAGATATTCAAAAGGCTGGCTCTATAGTATTCAAATCTCAGCTTTTCCTCTCCTAAGAAGCCACCAAATCTAAAATAATTCCCCCATCTCCACATCGGATCACTCTATTTAATTTGCATGTTTTGGTTCTGAGTTTCTTTTGGAAACTATTATCTTGATCATTTATGTGTTTTCTTATTGTCCATTTTGTTGTCTAGAATACAAAACCCATGAGGGTAGGGGCTTTGTCTGTCTTGTTCACTGTTTTTTTTTTCTTTTTTACATCTCTGGATACTAAAATATTACCCTCTAAAGACTGCATTTATAATTACCAAACTTAATACAGTAGTCCCACCTTATCCCTGGGGGATATGTTCCAAAACTCTCAGTTAATTCCTGAAACCACAAATAGTATTGAACCCTATATATACTATGTTTTTTTCCTATATATGCATAATTATAACATCTTATTTATAAATTAGGTACAGTAAGAAATTAAAAATTATAATAGAACAATTACAACAATATACTGTAATGAAAGTTGTGTGAATGTGATCTCTCTCTCTCTCAAAACTGAGAAATTATTTTACTGTACTCAACTATTTTAGACCATGGGAGACCACAGGTAACTGAAACTGCAGAAAATAAAACCACAGATAAGGAGGGGCTACTGTATTTGGCTAACCTGAGGATTAACATGGCATCATTTCATTGTTTTAATATGTATTTTCTCATAGCCCAGTGCGCTTTTTTTTTTTTTTTTGTATAAATTTAAGGAAGACAAGCCTAGTTTTATTACATAATGGTGAAATCTGGGCTTTTAGTGTAACCATCACCTAAATACTGTACATTGTACCCATTAAGTAATTTCTCATTCTTCACCCCCTCAAAACCTCCAACCTTTCCAAGTCTCCAGTGTCTATTATTGTACATTCTACATCTGTGTGTACACATTATATAGTTTTCATTTATAAGTGAGAACATGAAGTATTTGACTTTGTTTCTGTTATTTCACTTAAGATAATGACCTCCAGTTCCATCCAACTTCCTGTAAAAGACGTAATGTCATTCTTTTTTATGGCTGAATAGTATTCCATTGTAGAATTTTTTTTTTTTTTTTTTTTTTTTTGAGGCAGAGCCTCACTCCATCACCAGGCGCCAGGCTGGAGTGCAGTGGCGCGACCTCGGCTCACTGCAACCTCCACTGCCAGGGTTGAAGCAATTCTCCTGCCTCAGCCTCCTGAGTAGCTGGGACTACAGGCGCGTGCCACCACACCCAGCTAATTTTTTTGTATTTTTAGTAGAGACAGGGTTTCCCCATGTTGACCAGGTTGGTCTCGATCTCTTGACCTCGTGATCTGCCCGCCTCGGCCTCCCAAGGTGCTGGGATTACAGGCGTGAGCCACTGCACCTGGCCTCCATTGTAAAATTATATATATTTTTATATATAAGCTTTTTATCATGTTTTTGTAATGTGTTTATATTTTTATCACCTATTTCTTTACTACCTCAGAATGAATGGTAAAGTATTAATCAGAAGATGAGACTTTCACTCAGACTGAGAGCTTGTAGGCTAGATCAAGATTTCTTCTACTGGGGGTGTTGAGGAGTTAACTCTGTTTTTTTAGGACTAGAAATTACCAGCAAGCTTTTCATTACTACCACTCACACCAACTTCTCATCCAACATTCCGTCTTCCAAAATCAGACATTTTCTTGATTTAAGTTTCTCATTTTCAGTGTGTACTTGCTGAATCAACTCCTTGAAATCCACCCACCTATCATAGCACTTATCAGATACCAGGAGCTTGGTCTTCAAAGTGGGGCAGTCGACCATGACAGAATCCATGACTAGGAACATAGTCTCACTGGCCACAAAGCATTGAGCTTTAGACACATGTAATTGATACAAAATTTCCTTGGAAGTCAGCTGGAGACTCCCATGCACAAAGGTGATTCCTGAAAAAGTCACAAATAAGGCTTCACTCATATCTTTTGAGCAGAGAATATTTCCTCAAACATCCTGGCAGGCACAGATGAGGTCTCTGGAATACCCTCTCTCTTGGGAGTTTGTCCTCTCTGTGTTGGGGCAGCAACACAATGGTGGCTAGGGAAGTGAGACATGCAGGAGTCTGAGCTCATTGAAACAATCCAGGGATCAGTGGCTCTGCTGCTGTTATCCTTCCCCTCAAGCAGTCCTAAATTTATATGATTAGGCTTCAGACCAGTAGTTACTTGAAATGTAGCCTGATTTTGTGATGCAAGGGGTTATGGAAACATCCTCTTTGTTGTTTCCTCCTGGCTTGAGAATGGCTTGTGCTGTGGATTTCTGGGCTTGCATTGAAGATGAAAAACAACAACAACAACAACTTCTGGCCTCTTTTCTTTGGCTGTGTCTGTGGATTCTTTTGTATCTATCTAACACTTACTGGGGGCCTCCTATGAGACTGGCACATGCTGGGTGCATCTGTGTGGCAGAGAGTGTTCTAACAGAGGCTTCTCTTCACTTTTCAAGCTTAGAGAACTAGAATGCTTCTAGGAGCAACTGATGATGACATTGCTTCTCTTTCAGTGTTACGCTCCTTACTATAGACATATTGATTTTGAAAAAGGATCTAGTTAACCAAAGGGTTAACATATCCATATGGGTTCCCACATACCCCAGCTTTATCTTCTGCTTCTCACATTAAAATCTCTTGGGCACCATAAAAAAGTCATTGTTCATAATAGCCCAAGTATGGAAACAACCTAAATATCTACTGACTGATGAATTGATAAACAAAATATAGTATACATATTTACACAATGGAGTGCTATTAATTCATAAAAAGAATGGTGTACTGATGCATGCTATAGCATGGGGAACCTTGTAGACATTATGCTAAAAGAAGCCAAATACAAAGGACAACAAGTTGCATTCTTTCTATATGAAATATATGGAAGAGGCAAATCCAAAGATAGAAAGTAGATTATCGGTTACCAGGGGTTGGGAAGAGTGGGAAATGGGGAATGACTGCTAATTGGTTTCCTTTTGGAAATCTTCCAGAATTAGACAGTGGTGATGGTTGCCCAGCTTTGTGAATATACTAAAAAACACTGATTTGTACACTTTAAAATGGTGAATTTTATAGTATGTAAATTATATCTCCAGAACAAAAGTCATAGGTAACTGGATCTGGAATTGAATGGGGAGTTCATCTAATTCAAGTTTCTCATTGTGCTGATGGGAAGGCTGAGAAACACAGTGGATTGGACTTGTTCAACATCACTGATTGCCATCACATAGCTATCAAGTAACCGTTTAGCATAGAGTATATATAGGGAACTGTGAAATTCTGAGTGACACAAAGAGGTTATCTTTCCACAGATAACTGCAAATACCTTTCAAGTGCCTCCACCCTTAGATAAAGTATTTGAAGAGCAGTGCCAAATAGTGTTAATTTATTTTTTTTTTGCTGATTTGTAAGAACTCTTTCTATATTAAAGTCACCAGCCACTTATCTCCCGTAAGTGCTGCAAATATTTTATTTTCAATTTTGGCATTGTCTTTGCCATGATCTGAATGTGTGTGTCACCCAAATTCATGTGTTGAGATTCTAAACCCCAAGATAATAGTATTAGGAGGTGGGACCTTTGAAATGTGATCAGATTATATGATAAAGTTCTCATGAATGGCATTAGTGCCCTTATAAAATAAGCTCCCAAGAAACCCCTCATCCTTTCTATCATGTGAGGACAGAACTAGAAGGAGCTGTCTGAGGACAGAACTAGAAGGAGCTGTCTATGAATCAGAAGTGAGCCTTCACTGACATCACATCTGCCTTGATCTTGGACGTCCTAGTCTACAGAACTGTGAGAAATAAATTTCTGTTGTTCATAAGTTACTCCGTTTAGATATTTTGCTATAGTAACCTGAACAAACTAAGAATGTTTTCAAATTTATGTTGTCATGTTTTAAGAAAAGTACTAGAACTTTATAATAGTTGAAAGTACATCTAATAAAGAATCTAACAGCTTTTCTTGTTGTTTACAGATATAATATTAAAATTTATTGTGATAATGTGCACATATTTTTAAAAACAATTTAATTTTATTATAATGAGCAATTTATAATAATTGGTAGAACACCCATGTATTGTTAGTGCAGTGAGTCTGCAGCTTGCTAGATGGCACCAAAAGAGCATGTCAGATGCAATCATACAGACAGATTTCACATATATAGTGGTGGGGGGACTGAAAGCTTTCCTCTAAGAGCAGGAACAAGACAAGAGTGACTATTCTTGCTACTTCTATTCAAAACAGTACTGTAAGTCCTAGCCAGAGAAATTAGGCGAGAAAAATGTAAGGCATTCAGACTGGAAAGGAAGGAGTAAAATTATCTCTGTTTGCAGATGGCATGATTTTGTATGTACAAAATTCTGAAGACTACACCAAAAAACTATTAGTACTAATTCAGGAAAGTTGTAGAATACAAAATGAACAGTCAAGTACAGTTGTCTGTCAAAAACAGTCAGTTGTATCTCTATGCACTAGAAGCAATCTATCCAAAAAGGAAATCACGTAATACCTTTTACTACAGCATTAAAAATAACAAAATACTTAGGAATCACTCTAACCAGGGAGATGAATGATTTATATATGGAAAACTGTAAGATTTTGATAAAAGAAATTAGAGAAGACACAAATAAACAAAAAGACATTCTATGTTTATGGATTGGAAAAATTAATATTGTTAAAACGTCCTTACCACCCAACAAGATCTATAGATTCAGTGCAATCCCTACTAAAAACTCTGTCATTTTTTTAACAGACATAGAAAAAATAATTCCAAAATTCATATGGGGCCACAAAATACCTTGAATACCAAAGCAATCTTGAGAAAGAAAAACAAAGCTGGAGGTACGACACTTTCTCTAGCAATCAAAACACAATGGTACTGGTATAAACACAGACACATTGGCTAATAGAGCTTAATACAGAGCCCAGAAATAAACCCATGCATACCTAGTCCACTACTCTTTGACAAGGGTGTCCAGAATACGCAATGGTGAAAGGATAGTCTGCTCAATAAATTGTTTTGGAAAATCTGGATATCCATTTGGACAAGAATGAAATCTGACCCTTATCTTACACCACATACAAAATCTAACTGAAAATGAATTGAAGACCTAAATGTAAGGTCTGAAACCATAAGTGTCCTAGAAGAAAATGTAGGAAAAAAATGTTCCTTGCTATTGGTCTAGGCCAGGGGTCCCCAAACCCCACACAACAGACCGGTACCAGTCTGTGGCTTGTTAGAAACCAGGCTGCAGAGAAGGAGGTGAGTGGTAGGCAAGCTTGTGAAGCTTCATCTATATTTACAGCAGCTCCCTGTTGCTCGCGTTACCACTTGAGCTCCATCTCCTGTCAGAGCAGCAGAGGCATTTGATTCTCACAGGAGCCTGAACCCTATTGTGAACTGCACATCTGAGAAATCTAGGTTGTGCACTCCTTAAGAGAATCTAATGCCTGATAATTTGAGGTGGAGCTGAGGCAGTGATGCTAGTACTGGAGAGCAGCTGCAAATACAGATTAACATTAGCAGAGAGGTCTGACTGCACAGAGACCATAATAAATCAACTGCTTGCAGACTCATATCAAAACCCTATCAGTGAATGGCAAGAGACAATTCAGCTGCATCTGGTAGCAGGTTTTATGGTGGCAAGTGAGTTGATGTACCTCAATTGTACAGCTGCATTTGGTGGCAGGCTTAGATCAGACTCTGACATTTATTTTCCTCCATGCATTGTTTTATTTACCACTACCATCTCCGCCCCTTTCCTGCACTACACACTTGTCTCAGTCACAGTTTTTGTAAACAGACCACCTAACCGTAGCTAAAATGAATAAAAAACAAATGTCACTGAAGAGGTTCTTTGAAAAGGGGGAAAGACCTAATTATCAGATAGCAGAAGACCCTAAGACTGCTCAGAAAAAGAAAGTTTTTTTTTGTGCATTTAAAAGAAAATACTGAATCCTACTTAAATTATGGGTTCATTGCAACAGGTGATTCACATTTTCCAAGCTCGATTTGTATATGTGGTGACCAGTTATCCAAAGAAGCCACGAAACCTTCGAAACTGCTTCACCACATGAAGACCAATCACCCTGCATTAACAGACAAGCCTTTGACATTTTTCAAAAGAAAATAGCATGAACATGAAGAACAGTAGCAATTATTGAAGGCCACCACTTCATCAAATGTATCTGCTCTGAGAGCATTATTCTCAGTGGCTAACCACATTGCTAAAGATAAGAATCCCTTTACTATTGGTGAGGAGTCGATCCTGCCTGCTGCTAAGGACATTTGTAGTAAACTTTCAGGAGAGGCTGCAGTTCAAAAGTTGGCATGTGTTTCTTTTGGCCAGCACCATAACTAGATGAATTGGTGAAACAGCAGAGGATGTTGAAGGACAATTGTTAGAGAGGATTAATGAGTCACCATGGTATGCAATCCAGATTGACAAGTCTACAGATGTTGACAACAAGGCAACAATGCTTGTTGTTGTGTGATATATTTTTCAGGAGGGTGTGCATGAGGACATGTTATGTGCACTTTTGTTGCCAGTCAACACCACAGCTACAGCACTATTCAAGTCTTTGAATGATTACATATCAGGAAAATGGAATTGGTCATTTTGTGTCTGTATATGCACTAACAGAGCAGCTGCCATGACCGGATGGCTTTTTGGCTTCACTACTTGAGTCGAAGAAGTCATTTCTGAATGTGAGCCCATGCACTGCTTCATCCATAGAAAAAGTGCTGGCTAGCTGAAAAATGTCACCCGAACTTAACAATGTTTTGCAGGATGTGATTAAAATTATTAACCACATTAAAATACATGCTCTTAACTCATGTCCGTTTGCACAGCTCTGGGAGGAGATGGACACAGAGCACAAACACTTTCTCATACACAGAAGTGAGATGGGTTTCTAAAGGTAAATCACTGTCCAGAGTTTTTGAGTTATGAGAGCTGCTCCAGAGATTTCTTTTAGAGAAACAGTCACCACTGGCAGCATATTTCAGTGACACAGAATGGGTTACAAAACTTGCTTACTCAGTGACATATTCAACCTGTTCAACAAACTCAATCTGTCACTTCAGGGGAGAATGACAACTGTGTTCAAGTCAGCAGATAAAGTGGCTGCATTCAAAGCCAAACTGGAAATATGGGGGCAACAAGTGAACGTTGGGATTTTTGACATGTTTCAAACATTAGCAGAGATTTTGAAAGAGACTGAGCCAGGGCCTTCATTCTCCCCATTGGTGCATGATCCCCCATCTCAGCTTTCAAAAGAGTCTGAGCATAACTTCCCAACCACAAAAGACCCCTGAACTGGGAAGGAAGGAAGGAAGGAGGGAAGGAGGGAAGGAGGGAAGGAGGGAAGGAAGGAAGGAGGGAAGGAGGGAAGGAAGGAAGGAGGGAAGGAAGGAAGGAGGGAAGGAGGAAAGGAAAGAAAGAAAAAGGAAGGAAGGAAAAAAGGAAGGGGAAGGAAGGAGGGAAAGAAGGAAGGAAGAAAAAAGAAAATTCAAAGGCAACCTACAAAGTGGGAGAAAATATTTTCAAACCATGTATCTAATATGGAGTTAAATTCAGAATATATGTGAAACACACACAACTCTATAGTCAAACAAATTCACAATGAAAAAACAATATCTAAATTAACTTAATTAGTTGTATCAAGATCATATTTTGTAGAGAACACAATTCAACACTCTCTCCATTCTTGTACCCAGCAGCCCACTGCTTGGGATCACCCAGGTCTCAAGAGTGCACTCAGTGGTGTGTTCAATGTATCCAGTGCTTCTGGTCCACCTAGCCTGATCCATGGAATTCAATTACCAACTCACAGACATGCTCTGCTCAGAACTCCTTATTTTCCTTCAATTAAAGCTACTGAGCCTACAACTTCCCCTCCTCACCAAGCAGTGATGCCACTCCAGCTGTTAATCAGTGTTTGGAGAATCCATGGGTCAACCAAGAAGCCTTTCAGCACATCCTGACATTTGAGGGAGAGCATCCCACTGGAATCTGCTAACTGGCTCTTTCCTCCAATGCATAAATACCTTCCACTGTCTTTTTCGTTTATGGATTCTGACTGTTCAACTGGCACTTATCAGGTACCCAATAAATGTTTGCTAAATAAGTGAATGAATCCATTTAGGTGGGAAACTTGAGGGCAATATCTGGAGTATTCATCAGAGAGCACTGTGGCCTTCGGGCTTTACCTGTTCAGCTGCACACATGTTAACCCTATTTTTAGTGCTTTCTGGACAAGGGGTCAGACATATCAGATGATTTTCTCTTTACCATCATACCTTTACTGTCCTGGAGCACTTACTATATTTTAGGCACTAAGTGATTTGCAAAATCAGCTAATGTAAGCCTCATAAAAATCCTGTGAGCTAAGTATTATTTTCATAATTTCTATTAGAAATTTGATTGAACTGAGGGTTTCCTCAGAAGATTTCAGAAGGGTGGAGTAGCTTCCTATAAGCGAGGGGGCAGGATTCAAACCTAGGCAATGGAGCTCTGGAGATCATGCTCCCACTCACTGGCCTTTCCTACCGTCTGCTCATCCAGGTCATTGCTACTGGCTTCCAGCTCCTTTCCCTGGTAACCTTCCTTATTCTTGTAAGTCCTACATTTTGTAACTATTGCTATTAGAGCAAACAATTGTCCAGGACCCCAGATTCTATACCTTACAGCATGGCGTAGATGGTCTTGACCTGAAACTTATTAAAGAAGCTGTCAGGGCTCATCTATCACAGATCCAGAAGACACTCTACAATGCATTCAGAAAACAGCGAATATGAGCTCTGCTATTTTCATACAATCTTATCAGGAAAAAAATACTTACAAAAGATACCCAGAAAAGAAATGAAAATGTACTATATGGTATCACCAAATACGAACTAATTATATTTTAGAATGTATCTGCTCCCAAATTTTTATTTCATTGTTTTAGAAGAGTTCAATGATTTGTAAATGGATTAATTATTTAATCCAGACACAGTGTTAGATGCTGGGGACTCAGAGGTGAAGCAAATACTGCCCTGACCCTCAGGGACTTCACATAAATCACCAGTTGTAACTATCTGAGGTCATGGAGATACAAAGCACCTGGACTGGCTTGAGAGCGTAAAGGAAGCCTTCCAGAGCAGGTGATGGTAGAGCCCAACCTGGCAGCAAAGTGAGAGTTTTGCCAGGTAGACAAGCAGGGGAAGGAAGGAATGACAGGAACAGGGAAGCAGATGGCCATGTAAGTGTAAGGAACCATGATAGGCTTCTTCTACCTGGTACATTCAGGGGACAATGAGTAGTCCAGGTTTTCTGGAGTGAGGTATAAAGTGGAAGGGCAAGGGGAATGCTGAGAGATTTGAGCAAATAGAATCATGGTATTTTAAAAGAAAAAGCCAAAGAAACAGTCACTGCCTGCTGAAAAATACACAAATGCTTTCCTCCAAACTTGGGGAAGAAAATCCAAATCCAGTCCCTGCCTCCCTCTCTGCCCTCAGATGCCTCTTCCTTCTTCCTCTCTCATTCTACTCCAGCCATACAGGCTTCCCTGGTTGCCAGATCGATTTCTGAAACCAAGGAGCCTCCTCTGGTCTCTAGCAGGCTCCACCATGGACTCAGACTCAAATCTTTCTATGACCTTCAGAGTCTTCTTCCCCACTACCCACATTCCTTTCTTGTTTCAGGCCATATGAGCTACCACTCTTTTTTACAGATCCAAAACCCAGATGACTGACAGCACACTAGTAATTTCACCCTAACTGTAACTTGCAAGGACCTTTTAAAAGGAGTGGAATGATCCTAGAACAAAATGTTTTGTGAGGTAGTGAGCTTCTCATCAGCAGTGGTGTTCCAGCAGAAGTGAAATGCCCGTTCCCAGGGAAGTTGTAGGAAGGAATCATTCACTGGGTAGGATCACAGAGAGGACCTCCAAGGTCCCAGCTGCCTCTTAAGATTTTATCTAACTGCACACAAACACCTAGCCAGACAGTATAATTTTATTAAAAGAATGCAATACACGTACCTCATAATTCAGCCAAATATACAAAATACAAATTTTTCAAATAAACGAATTTTGAGGAGCTGTGTTTTACAAAAGGGATCAATTTGGGTGACTTTAACTAGAATCCTAAAACATTACAGGTAAAAGGGACTTTATCCACTTTGTTTCCTAAAATGAGAATTCTTTCTAATGCAACGTTTTAGCACAATTACATTTGTTTAGAATTTGGCCTGGTACACATTAGGAGATAAATACATTTTTTAATGAATACATAGGCAAAGAAAAAATGTAATTTATACAACTTTTCAAAGATACAGCTATTGTTCCAAGTAAGATTCAAGTGTACAGTTTTGTCTGGGAGGACCCAGTTTGAGAAGTTGCTGCTGAGTGCAATAACAATAGTGAAAGGTGCTTGTTTGGTTTAATTTTGGTCTTGTTGTTTGGTCATTGTTGGAGAACAAAAGGTCAACAACATTTTCTGATGATGATCATACTCCTTTAAAAATGTGGATCACCAGTAAAACTTCTAAAACAAAACATCTTCAGTATTTTCTGATGATTATACTCCTTTTAAAAATGTGGATCACCAGTAAAACTTCTCAAAGAAGACATCGTCCCGTGTCCTTAGGTTATATAAATGTTTACTGAGGTGCCTGAGGGGAGGCATGTTGTCTCACAGAATGTACCTGCCCATAACCCCATATACATATGACCCACCCCAAGCCTCAGCGGCACTTCACCTCCTGGTGAGTGGAGAGGCTGCAAGGCATGGTAATCACAGTCCCCACATGGCAAGCCTAGACAGTAAATGTCAGATTTCTTGGGAGTGGCTGGGGGTTGAGATTATAAGGCTCACACCTGTTTCTCTAAACTCACCACCCTGGTGGCCATTCTATTCAACAAATAGGAGGGAGAGCTTCAAATGGACTCTGGATTCATCAGGCAGCTTTTAGGGTCCCTTAGAGACCCTTCCCTGTGGTGTCATCTTCTGCTCCACCTATCCCTATATCATAGAGATAGCTGCTTTCAATACTGGGATGGGATCTATGTTTTCAAAGGATGCTTTCTATTGCACCTGCTTTATAAATGAAGCTGAATCTAGAGTAATATCAGCTACTTGGAAAAGAACACGTTTCCCATCAAATAAGCCATCTTCGTTGTCTGGCACATTGACTTGTCAGGTTCCAAATGTCACAGCCTGGGAAAACTCGAGACAACTACAAAGCACATTAATGCTGGAGCAGTGGGCCCTATGGCCTCAGCAATTTGAGATTCTGATTACAAAAGACTGGAAAAGCAACGACCCATGGCAGTGCTCAACATGAACCAAAACACAAATAGACTCAGCATGTTTAATGTTCTAATGACTAGAAACAGAATCTTTGCATATTGTAAAAAGTGAACAGAAAGGAAACATTGAATAAGAATAACGCATAATCTGTGATTTTTTTTGTTTTGTGTTAGTCTGTATTTTCAATTTTTGTATAACATCCATTTGTCTGTACTAATAAAATAATAAGGCATTTAAAACTGTTTACTTTCAACCTTCACATAATTTTCTACTTATGTTACTTTGTAAGCAGCTATTTCATTAAATTCAGGATTCTGAATCCAGTCAGCTCTGTCAGGTGGACAAGAAACAACAGTGTGAGAAGGTGAGGAGTCTGCAATGAGTGTCTAAGTAAGTTACTTCAGATCCAGTAC
>PVKV010025309.1:0-20324 GCA_004027835.1 Alouatta palliata
TTTCCCACGCTTGCATGTAAGGTCCGTTTCCCACGCCTGCATGTAAGGTCCGTTTCCCACGCCTGCATGTAAGGTCCGTTTCCCACGCCTGCATGTGAGGTCTGTTTCCCACACCTGAATGTAAGGTCCGTTTCCCACACCTGCATGTAAGGTCCGTTTCCCACGCCTGCATGTAAGGTCCATTTCCCACGCCTGCATCTGACGTCCGTTTCCTACGCATATATCTGATATCCATTTCCTATGCATATATTTATACTCAAATGTCTCGGTCCATTTTGGCTCCTATAACAAAATATCACAGACGGGGTGGCTGAGAAACGAGAGATAGTTATTGTAAGTTTTGTAAGCTGGGAGGTCCAAGATCAAGGCATGGCAGATTTGGTGTCTGGCGAGGTCGCTTCCTGGTTTATAGGCGGCACCTTCTCACTGCGTCCTCACGTGGTAGAAGGGGTGAGGGAGCTCTCTGGGGTACCTTTTATGAAGGCACCATTCCCATCATATCCGTTATGGGGAATCCACCCTTATGACCTCATCACCTGCCAAAGCCCTCACCTCCTAACATTATCACTGTGGGGGTTGGGATTTCAACCTGGGAACTTTGGGGGACACAGACATTCAGTCCCTAGCACCACCTGCGCAGATACATACTTTTTTGGAAACTATTTCACAGTAGTTTGCAAATATGATGCCCCTAGACCCGTGAACCCTCCAGCGAGTTAGACCTCAGAACACTGATGCGCTCTCACCCCAACATTCTTGGCTTCCAGAATCTTCTCCAGCCACGTTTTCCAGAAGCTCGGGGTTCACGGCATGGAAAGCGGCTCTGCCTCTGATCCTCGTCGCAGTGGGACTCCTAATAGCTGGAGGCATCTGTACCTTCTGGAAATGTGGAAGGGAAAAGAACAAAAGACGGCTGGAAGAAGAGAGGGAGCGAAGAGAAGAGGAGCGGCAGCCGCCCGCCGGCAGCGATGAGGCTGAGACATGGCACGGTGAGCAGGGAGCCCCAAGGTGGCACATCCTGCCCCTCAAACCCGGGACCCTAACACGCAGCCCTGACCCGAGGCTTCGTCCATGTGTTCTCAGCACACTAGGAATGGGGTGGCCGGTGGGCCGCCCGCTCTGGAATTGCCCGGTTGAGATGTACCCAGTGAGACATCTGTCTCCTAGCAGTCCTTCGGTTAGCCTGCACTGGCTGATTTCGGGCAGGGTGGTTGCGCTCTTGCTTGGAAACAGATCTGAGCTTGAACCCCAAGTCTGATGGGCGTGAGCTGAGGGACCTGGTGTGAGCCCTGAGCCACTCTGTCCGCTGCGGGTGCTGACACCATCCTGAAAGAGGGCTGCGGTGACCAACAGAGTCACATCCAGGGCAGGAGCCACGTGGGGGAGGGTTTGTGGGTGCCGTCACTGTGATTATTCTCAATATTGGCTGTGTCCTTCATTTGTGCACTTCACTCCCTTCCTCCTGTGCATTTCAGGAGCTGAGGACTTGTCCCTAGACTGCAGAGCCCGTTTGGAGAGTAGGGATGGCGCTTGGCTGCTTACAAAGACTCTCCATTATGAGAGTCGGTCGTGCTGGCTCACAGCTGCCATCCAGCATTTTGGGAGGCTGAGGTGGGAGGATCACTTGAGGCTAGGAGTTTGAGACCAGCCTGGGAAATACAGCAGAATCCTATCTTTACAAAAAATAAGGAAATTAGCCTGGCATGGTGGCGTGTGCCTGTTGTCCCAGCTATTCAGGGGGCTGAGGTGGGAAAATCGCTTGAACCCAGGAGTTTAAGGCTACAGTGAGCTGTGATTGTGCTACTGCACTCCAGCCTGGGTGACAGAGCCAGAGAAAGAAAGAAAAGAAAGGAAAGAAAGAAAGAAGGGAGGGAAGGAGCAAAGGAAGGAAGGAAGAAAGAAAGAAAGGAAAGAAGGAAGGAAGGAAGGAAGAAAGGGAAAGGGAAAGAGAGAGAGAAAAGAGAGAGAGAAAAAAAGAGGGAGGGAGGGAGAGAGAAGAAGAGAAGGAGAGGAAAGAAAGAAAAAAGTCAGGTGTGGTGGCTCAGGCCTGTAATCCCAGCACTTTGGGAGGCCGAGGTGGGCAGATCACTTGAGGCCAGGAGTTCAAGACCAGCCTGGCCAACATGGCAAAACCCCATCTCTACTAAAAATACAAAAATTAGCCGGACATGGTGGTGGGCGCCTGTAATCCCAGCTACTCGGGAGGCTGAGGCAGGAGAATCGCTTGAACCTCAGAGGTGGAGGTTGCAATGACATGGTGCCACTGCACTCCAGCCCCGGCAACAAAGTGAGACTGTCTCAGAAAAGTCAGCATTATGACACACTTACGTAGGCTGAAGGAAGACAGGGCCAATGGCCTATTGTACTTAAACAGCTGTTCTTAGAAATGAGACTCCTTTGTGTGTTGTTTTACTGAACATGAAAGAAACACAAGTGTTCTTAAGCTAAGTCAGGAGAGCTCTCCTTTGAGCTTACAGTGGTGTGAGCTTTGGCCCAATTTTGATATGCCGCACCTCACAATTTCCCACCTCTCTGCTTCATTGCAAGTTGGAGGGAGAGTGACATCACGTGTGGTGAGAGCCACATGTGGAGGCGTGGGGCCTTTGCACCCAGGGTCCCACAGGCAAAGGGAGCCGGAAGCACAGGCCTGATTCCATGGAGCAGGAATGAAAGGATGGGGAGCACTTGCTCTAGGGACCCCAAAATCAGAGCTGGTGTCAGGGGTAAAGGAAAGGGCAGGAAGTCCTTCCTTCAGGGACATATAGGTCTTGGTTTCTGTCCCCCACACACTCATTCTGATGGAAATAAGAAAAGTCCAGACTTACTCAGCAGGAGAGTGAGAAAGGAACGAACCAGGGCCACCGGGAGGCAAGCCCAGACTGTCTCACTTCAGTCTGCCTTCTGAGGCTTGTTTCTGCATATCTGTGTGCAGGTGTGTGCATGCATACGTGTGTGTGCATGTGGATGAGTGTGTCCGTGTGCTTGTGTATGCATGTGTGGGTGTGTGCACGAGTGTGTGTATGCATGTGCACGTGTTTATGTGTGCATGTGTGTGTGCATGCGCAAACGTGTGTGCATGTGTGTGATGGCTATGTACATGTATATGTATGTCTTCATGTATGCACACCTGTGTGCATGTATACCTGTGTTTCTGTGTGAGTGTATGCTGCCTGTGTGCATGTGCGTGCATGTGGATGAGTGTGAATATATGTATGCATGTGTGAGTGTGTGCATGACTGTGTGCATGTATATCCGTTTCCATGAGTGTATGCTGCATGTGTGCATGTGTGTGCATGAGGATGGGTGTGAATATGCGCATATGCATGTGTGAGTGTGTGCATGACTGTGTGCATGTATATCTGTTTCCATGAGTTTATGCTGCATGTGTGCATGTGTGTGCATGTGTGTGCATGTGGATGGGTGTGAATATGTGTGTGTGTGTGAGTGTGTGTATACCTCTGTGCATGTATGTTTCCATGAGTGTGTATGCTGCATGTATTCATGTGTGTGCATGTGTTTGCATGTGGATGGGTGTGCATATGTGTGTGTATGCATGTGTGTGTGCATGAATGTGTGCATGTATGTTTCCATAAGTGTGAGTGTATGCTGCATGTGTGCATGTGTTTGCATGTGGATGAGTGTGAATATGTATGTATGCATGTGTGTGTGCATGACTGTGTGCATGTATATCCGTTTCCCTGAGTGTATGCTGCATGTGTGCATGTGTGTGTGCACATGGATGGGTGTGAATATGTGCATATGCATGTGTGAGTGTGTGCTTGGAGGGCTTGGATCGAAAGGGCAGGATCCCCAAGGCCTTGCAGCATGGAGTCTGGGCGCTGGAGCTGTACCAGATGCCCAGTGTGGGATTACAGGCGTGAGTCTCCGTGCCCAGCCTGGGCTCCTTCTGTTTTATTTCTGGAACCCTGGGAGAGGCAGGCATGGAGAGCCCATGGCCACAGCTGTCTTGCATGTGGGAGATGCTGAGAGGGTCTCTGCTTTCCTGATGGGGAGCTCTGGGGATGCGGTTACCGTGGACAGCAGGGAAATCTGACTTTTTACCTCTGGACATGATCTCATGAAATACAGAGAAGAGGCTGGGCGTGGTGGCTCACCCCTCTCATCCCAGCACTTTGAAAGGCCAAGGCGGGCAGATCACTTGAGGTCAGGAGTTGGAAACAAGCCTGGCCAATATGGTGAAACCCCATCTCTACTAAAAATACAAAAAAATTAGCTGGATGTGGTGGTGGGCACCTGTAATCCCAGGTACTTGGGAGGCTGAGGCAGGGGAATTGCTTGAACTGGGGGCCAGAGGTTGCAGTGAGCCGAGATTGTGCCACTGCACTCCAGCCTGGGCAACAGAGCAAGACTCCATCACACACACACACACACACACACACACACAAGAGAGAGAGAAGAGTCACGAGAAGAGTCCCTGTGGAAAGGGAGAGGCCAGGACCAGGGGAGGCAAAACTGGCTGAGCAGGAGATGGGGCCAGTGGGAGGACTTGGGAGGGACAGTTGGCAAGATGGGAATAAGCTCTGCACATTCCGAAACAGCTGCTCCCTGGTGCTACGTTCACGTCCATTTTCTGGTTTTGACCATTTTACTATAGCTAAGCAAGATGTTGTCATATGCCATATTCTTTATGCTTTTTGTCAGTCTTTGTAAATCTGGAATAATTTTAATGTGAATAAGAAATTTCCTTGAATAAGCGCAAAGAGCTGGACTAATTCCTCAGTGAGGGAAGAGGCAGCTGGGGGCTGGCCATGGCCATGGGTGGATGCGGTAGGAACAGCCCCGTCCCACAGCTCGGGCGCAAGGAGCAGGGGACTGGGCAGGCAGAAGAAAGGCGGGAAGCAGCAGCGGGGATGTGTGGAGCGAAATAAAGAAACAAAAGCAAGGAGGAGCAGGGCCTCCCTGCAGGAAGGGGGCAGAGGCGTTTCGTTGGGAAGCTGGGCCTTTGATAATGGAGAGCGTGGATCCTCTCAAGCCCTTGGGGGCGAGGGTTCAGGCAATGATGTACGCCTGGGACGTGCGATGGGGACCGAGCGCACAGTGGCACACAGGGCTTCTGAAGGATCAGGGTAGGTCACCTAGTGCTGCTTCCGGGTGTCAGAAAGGTGTGTCTGGAGCAGCCGGGTTCCCAGGCTACCCTCACTGCCTCTCGTTTAGGGAGCTGGAGTGTAGACAGATCTCCACCTCCAGGTCATGCCCCAAAGGGTGGCACTCTGAGATAGCAGGCAAGACAGAGGGGACACCGTGAACGGAGGGTCAGCAGAGGAAGGGTGGCCTTTGAGGAAGCAGGACAAGGACTTGGACAAAGCAGAGAGAACTGCTTCCCGCAGAGGTGGCTGTTTGGGGAGCCCTTTGTCTCAGCATCGGGGCTGCCGGGATCCTTTCTGGGGCTTTCCACATGTGCTGGCTGGTGGTCCACATCCTCCCTTCAGCTCGGCTTCTGTCCATCTCCGTCTGTCTGTGTCTCTCTGACTCTGTCTCTGTCTCTATGTCTGTTTTTCTCTCTCTATGTCTGTCTCTCTTTCTTTCCCCGTCTCTGTCTCTCTGTTTCTCTCTCTCATTGTGTCTCTCTCTGTCTCTGTCTCGCTCTCGCACACACCCCGCCCACCTGCGTAAGCCTGTGAAGGCAGCGGGTGCACGCCCTGGGAGGTGGCCCAGGCCGCCCGCACACCGGCCCCACTCTGGCCTCCCTGGACCTTCTGCCAGGATCCCGCTGGCAACCCCAGCCTGCATGTGCCCTGCTCTCTTAGGGACAAGCCACAGAGACCACGAAGGGATTCCTGGAGATGGAGGGGGACGCCCCAGTGTGGGAGACCAGCCTCGGGGTTCCCGACCTGCAAGGGAGGCACCCCAAGCCCCAGACACGTGACTTCTCCTTTCCACAGTGAGCCCGACGCTGGACCCAGACACCGCGAGCCCCAAGCTCAGCCTGTCCGAGGATGGGAGAAGCGTGTGGCGGCTGCTGTTCCCGCAGGACCTGCCCCCCGGCCCCGGGAGGTTCGAGCAGGAGCCCTGCGTCCTGGGCCTGGAGCGCTTCTGGACAGGGAGACATCGCTGGGAGGTGGAGGTGGGCGGCAGGAAGGCCTGGATGCTCGGCGTGTGTGCGGAGGGCTTGCCGCGGAAGGGCAGGATCCCCAAGGCCCCGCGGCACGGAGTCTGGGCGCTGGAGCTGTACCGGAGGCGCTGCCGGGCCCTGTCCTACCCCAGGACGCGCCTCCGGCTGGCCCAGCCCCTCCAGCGGGTGGCCATCACCCTGGACTGCCACGCCGGGAGCGTCTCCTTCCACAGCGGGACTGACGGCTCCCTGCTCTACACGTTCTCTGGACTCGCCCCTGGGCCCCTGCGGCCGTTCTTCTGCCTCTGGACGCACGACCCCTGTCCCCTGATCATCTGCCCAGTGGGCCAAGAGACCCAGAAAGGTACTGCCGACCCCGGAGACCTCTGGCTCTCCCCGGGAAACTCCAGTCGGGGAGACACCGCGTCCTTCTCCATAGACAAGGACACTCCCGGGGCGAGGCTCACATTCTCGCCCAGCCCTGTCCAGCTCCGGGAGGAACGTCCAGCCCCTAAATCTCAACAGGACTGTGTCTGAGGGTGTGGCCCAGGGCCGCGGTCCCCCGTCCCAGCCCCATACTTCTCCTGTAAAATGATGCCACTATGGTCATCACTGAATTGTGCCCGTTCGTAGGTTGAAGTCCTAACCCCCCGACCTCCGAATGTGGCCTTTAGAGAGGGAGGTGAGGTCAAAGGAGGTCGTGATGTGGGCCCTGATCCCATAGGACTGGTGTCTCCATAGAAGGGAGGTCAAGTCACAGGCACAGAGGCATGGCCCTGAGAGGGTCTGGGGAGAAGACCAGGAGAGAGGCTGAGGAGGAAACGGCCCTGCCAACTGACGCCTTGGCTCGGCCACCAGCCTCCGGGACTGGAGACGGTCAGTGTCCACCTTTAGGCCAGGCCTGCAGTCCTTTGTTACGGAGGCCCAGGCAGATGAATAGTAAAGAGTAGTCAGTGCACCCCTGGCTCCTCTGTGACAGGCAGAACTTGGGGCATGTGCAGAACCAGCAGCCCAGGGCCCGACTCCATAAACAGCAGTCCTCTCCCTCCTCCTCCTCCTCCTCCTCCTTTCTCTCTGTCCTCCTCCTTTCTCTCCCTCCTCCTCCTTTCTCTCTGTCCTCCTCCTTCTCCCTCCTCCTCCCTCTCCCCCCTCCTCCTCTCCCTCTCTTCCTTCTCCTCCCTCCTCCTCCCTTTCCTCCTCTTCCTCCCCCTCCTCCTCCCTCCTTCTACCTTCTTCTCCCCATTCCCTTTCCCCTCCCCCTCCTCTTCTTCCTCCACTCCTCCTCCTTCCTCATCCCCCTGACAGTTCCCCAGACATCTGGTCTACCTGGGATCCCCATGATGTGTTATCACAGGGCCACCCAGAGGCCCAGCCAAAGGTCCCAGGCCTTGTCGACTTGCCTTTGGCATCAGTCAGGATCAAATCTGAGCAGAAGCCACACCAGCAGTTTGACAGAGAGAAAGGGCCAGAAGGAAGTGTTCTCCAGGCATCGGAGAACCCAGACGACAAGGACACTGTCCTTCAGGGTGCTAGCGCTCAGCTCCTGAAGCAGTGCCCACCCCATGGCTGGGGCAGCAGGCAGCTCAGGGGAGGAGCCCGCGGAGGCAAGGGGCCCCCATTGTGGCTGGGAAAATGCAAACCGGTCACATACCATGAGGCTGGACAACTCCGGGCGGTGGACTGACCCCGACCTGAACTCGCCCTCTGGCTGCCCATCGCAGAGTCAAATGGGCAGCAGCTGACGGGAGCCTTGCAGGCCCGTCTCCACCCAGCCAGGGAGCACATGGGAGCGCCCTGAGGCCGCCCCAGCTAAGTACAGCACACCTGGGGGTTTAAAACGATGCGAATTTCCTGTGGTCCCAGCCTCTCAGGAGGCTAGGACAGGAGGATCGCTGGAGCCCAGGAGTCTGAGGCTGCAGGGATCTGTGATCATGCTGCCACACTCCATCCTGGGCAACACAGAGAGACTGTCTCCAAACAAACTAACGACTACACGAATGTATTCTCTCCCAGTCCTGGAGACCACGTCTGAAATCAGAGTCACAGGGCTGGTTTCTCCTGGACCCTCTGAGGAAGGCTCCGTCCCAGCTCCTGGTGGCTGCTGGCCACCTTGGCTCGTAGAAGCACCGTTCCAGTCCCTGCCTCTGTCACGCACGGCTCTCTCCTCTCCATGCGTCTGCGTCTCAGATCGCCCTACCCTTTCCCCATGAGGACATGCAGTCATTGGCCTTGGGGCCACCCTAAGGCAGGAGTGTCTCACCTTCAGAGCCACAAGAAGGGATCTTAATTCCATCTGCAGAGACCCTTTCTCCAAATAGGGTGCCCATTCACAGATACCAGGCACTATGACTTGGACGTACCATCTTGGGGGGCCCCATTCAACCCATTGCAGTGAGCTGTGAGGGCTCAATGACCCTCACGCCTCCCAGAAAAGAACGGAGTCCACCAGGACCTCGTCGGGGTCTGTCAGCCTTTGGGAGAGAGAAGTGCCTTGGACAAAGGTGAAGTCCATTTTATAAAGGTATTCTGGATTCCCAGTGTTCTCAAAGTCCACCGTCAGAGCACTAACGCGGTTAGTGGGGTGGCCAGAAATCGCCATGGAAGAAGGTGGGCTCGGAGCTGGGCTCTGGAGAGAGGGCAGGATGGGCGCGGGTGGAAACAGGATCAGACACAGCCTTTGCCCTCCCCCGTCTCCCCACTGGCAGCTCCATGGCATCACCGGGCTCTGCAGATGAGTTCCTTCAGCCTCAGGCTGACACGCGATTGTAAAAAGAGTTTATTTCTCTTTCCTGATTATTAAGATAACATTGATACATAAGAAAGTGTGCCCATTTTAAGTGTGCAGTTGGATGAGTTTTGACCCCCCCCCCCGCAAGAGATTAACACTTCCTCCCTAAACGTTCCCTGCAGTCCCTTAGTAACTGACCAGCTCTCCCCAGCCCCCGTCCCAAGCAACCACTGATCTGCCCTCTACAGCTTCTAGTTTCCGTTTCGTTCCTATTCGCTCTTGGTCTTTCTTTGGGATAACAAGTCCATTGAAATCCAGCAACCTTCCTGGTGTAGCTGGGCCCATAACCACCGTCTTACTCCAACTCTTCTCTTGGATGCGTCTGTATTGTATAGCACCCCTCTGTGCCTGTTATCTGGAATTTCAAATAAATGAAAGTCCACAGTGCCTCTTCTGTGTGTGCGACTTCTGTCCCTCAGCTCAGCCACTTCTCTGCCTGTGGTCATGATCGGTTGCATTTTGCCGTTGAGTAGTAATCCCAGCACTTTGGGAGGCCAAGACGGGCGGATCCCCTGAGGTTGGGAGTTCGATACCAGCCTGGCTAACATGGTGAAACCTGTCTCTACTAAAAATACAAAAATTGCTTGAGCCTGGGAGGCGGATGTTGCAATGAGCCAAGATCGCGCCACTGCACTCCAGCCTGGGCGACTGGGGTGAGACTCCATCTCAAAAAAGAAAACGGACGGCTTCCTGTGGATCTTTGGGTCTTCATTCTGAAGTCCTGTCCACATGCTTGATAAATGTGTCTGCCTTTCCCCCGTCCGCCTTTTGCAAGTTGATTTTTCAGCAAATGCAAAGCCCAAGGGAAAGCCTTGTCCCCTCCCCTGCTGCGAACATCCACCAACATGTTTTTGAGCACATTTACGCTTTCCTTTCTCCTTAATGAATGCCTACGAGTGGCAGGCTCATGTTTAACTTGATAAGAAATGGCCACCTGGTTTTCCAGACAAGCTGCACTGTTGTGTCATTTCACCAGCAGACACTGCACCACGTCCTCACCCACGCCGGATGTCACCACGATGGCACTGGTATCTTCCTTAATTTCAGCCACTGTAGTGTGTGTCTGTGTGCGTGTGTGTGCCTGTGCATGTGTGTGCCTGTGTGTGCATGCATATAGTGTCTGTGTGTGTGTGTGCCTGTGTGTGCATGCATATAGTGTGTGTCTGTGTGCATGTGTGTGCCTGTGTGCATGCATATAGTGTGTGTCTATGTGTGTGTGCCTGTGCGTGTGTGTGCCTGTGTGTGTGTGTGCATGCATATAGTGTGTGCCTGTGTGTGTGTGTGCCTGCGCATGTGTGTGCCTGTGCGTGTGCGTGCCTCTGCGTGTGTGTGCCTGTGTGTGTGTGTGCCTGTGCGTGTGCGTGCCTGTGTGTGTGCGCACCCACACACGTATTGGTATAGTATTTTGGCTTCACTTTGCATTTCTCTGGTGACAAGTGAGAGTATTTTTTCATGTGCTTGTTAGCCATTGCTGTATCTTCTTTACAGGACGGAGTATCTCTTCCAGTCCTTTGCCTATGTTTTTGTTTTTTGTGTTTTGGTTTTTGGGTTTTTTTTCTGGAGACAGTCTCACTCTGTTGCCCAGGCTGGAGCACAGTGGCACGGTCACACTCACTGCGTCCTCAACCTCCTGGGCTCAAGCGATCCTCCCACCTCAGCCCCGCAATAAGCTAGCACTACAGGCACATGCCACCACTTCTGGTTTTTTTTTTTTTTTTTAGCGAGATGGGGTCTTTCTGTGTTGCCCAGGTTGGTCTTAAACTCCTGGGCTCAGGCAATCCTCTCACCTCAGCCTCCTGAGTAGGTAGGAAGGACCACAGGTGTGTCCAATTCTGCCCATTTCTTAAATAGGATTGTCTGGTGAGTTGAAGTCAAAAAATAAAAGTGATTTAAAAAATAAACAATAAACAGGGTTGTCTGTCTTACGACTGAATTCTGAGTTCTTCATACGCTCTGATACAAGCCCTTTACTGAGCACGGATTTTGCGCGTTGCCCATGGCTTGCGTTTTTATTGCCTTAACTGTATCTCTAGAAAGCAGAGGTTGTGGCCAGGCGGTGAGGAGATGTTTCTCAATGTGCGCAGTGCCTGGGCTCTGAGGTGGGTGGTTCTGGAGGCCTGATGGCAGCGTGGGGACTAGTTAATGAGAATCCATTGTGTATTTAAGATTCGCTTATCGAGTACATCTTAGGTCTTCTCACCACAGAAAAGGGTAACCGTGATGTGTGAATTAGCTTGACTGTGGCAATCACTTCACAATGTATACATATATTAAAACATGGTGTACACCTTAAATACATATAATTATTCTCTGCTAATTATACCTCGATAAAGCTGGGGGAAAATTAAATTGCTCAATTACCAAAAGAAGAGCAAAAATCTTTTTTCATTATTTTCTATTATAATACCTGCTTTGATGTCCTGTTTAAAAAATGGTCCCTGAATTCAATGTCCAGATATTTTCTCCCGTGCTGTCTTCCAGAAGTGCAGCCATTTTAGCTCTTACACTTAGTCCTGAGATCCATTTTGAGTTGATTTTCGTGTACAGTGTGAGGTAATGTTTGAGGTTCGCTGTTTTTACTCTGTAGCCAGGCTGGTGTGCAGTGGTGTGATCTCGGCTCACTGTGACTTCCACCTCCTGGGTTCAAGCGATTCTTCTGCCTCAGCTTCCCAAGTAGCTGGGACTACAGGCATGTGCCACCATGCCCAGTTAATTTTTATGTTTTTAGTAGAGACGTGGTTTCACCATGTTGGCCAGGCTGGTCTCGATCTCTTGATCTCATGATCTGCCCTCCTCGGCCTCCCAAAGTGTTGGGATTACAGGTGTGAGCCACCGTGCCCGGCCTGAGGTTCACTTTTTAAGCATAGCTATCCAGTTCTTCCAGCTCCATTTGTTTTTACCATTGCAATAGGAGGTGACATTTTTAATTAAACGTTCTACTTTGTGATAGTTAAGGCTCCACGTGCAGTTGCGTCTTAGGGAGGCCTCGGTCGCCTGTCCACCCCGCCCGGTGTGGGTTTTGAACAGGGTCATGCAAACAAAGAAACACAAACCGCCAACACAGTCTTGTCTCCCAGACTCCCTCGCAGCTCACAAAATGATACAAGCTTTTCTTTTTCTGTTTGTTTGTTTGAACCACTATTGATGTATGGCTGACATATAAAAGGCTGCAGATACTTCATATAGACCCTCTGGTGAGTTTGGGTATCGAAGGTGTTGCGACCGTCAAGGTTGTAAACGTATTCATCTCCTCCAAGACTGTTTTCCCACCCTTGACAGTATTATTGTCAAATTCATTTGTTTTCTGTTTCTTTTATTTTTTTGGTAAGGACACACCATAAGACCTATACTATTAGGAACTTTAGGTCTGCAATATAGCCTGGTGAGCCACGGCACTGGCCTCACATGCACCCCGCATAACTGCACCTTTGAACCCTGGACTACCATCTCCCCACGCCCTCTTCCCTGCAGCCCCCCTGGCCACCAGCCTTCTCTTCTCTGCTTCTAGGAGTTTGACTAGTGTGCATTGCTCCCTTCAGCCGGTCCTGCTGCTGGCTTCGCTCTTTCGTGCCTGGCTTATTTCACTCAGCGTAATGGCCACCAGGTTCATCCTTGTCAAAATGCCAGGATTTGTTTTCTTCTTTCTCAGGCTGAATAACAACTTATTTGCAACTAATAATAATAGCCTGATTTAAAAATGGGCAAGAGCCCTGAATAAACATTTCTCTCAAGATGTATGAAAGGTGTGCTGGTTACTACGGAGTGTCAACTTGATTGCATTGAAGGATGCACGTACTGTTCCTGGGTGTGTCTGTGAGGGTGCTGCCAAAGGACATAAGCATTTGAGTCAGAGGACTGGGAAGGGCAGACCCGCCCTCAATCTGCGTGGGCATTATCCAATCAGGACTGGGAAGGGCAGACCCGCCCTCAATCTGCGTGGGCATTATCCAATCAGGACTGGGAAAGGCAGACCCACCCTCAATCTGCGTGGGCATTATCCAATCAGGACCGGGAAGGGCAGACCCGCCCTCAATCTGGGTGGGCATTATCCAATCAGCTGTCAGCACGGCTAGAATAAAGCAGGCAGAAGAAGTTGGAATGAGCAGGCTTGCTGAGTCTTCAGTCTCCATCCTTCTCCCACCCTGGATGCTTCCTGGGCTCTGACATGAGACTCCACATTCGTCAGCTTTTGGACTCTTGAACTGACACCAGTGGTTTGCCAGGGCGCTCGGGCCGTCACCGACGCCAGTGGTTTGCCAGGGCGCTCGGGCCGTCACCGACGCCAGTGGTTTGCCAGGGCGCTCGGGCCGTCAGCCACAGACTGAACGCTGTGCTGCTGGCCTCCCTCTCGCGAGGTTTTGTGACTCAGACTGGCTTCCTTGCTCTTCAGCTTGCGGATGGCCTACTGTGGAACTTCACCTTGTGATTGTGTGAATCAATACTCCTTAATAAACTCCCCTTCAGGCTGGGCGCCATAGCTCATGCCTGTAATCCCAGCACTTTAGAAGGTCAAGGTGGGCGAATCACCTGAGGTCAGGAGTTCAAGACCAGGCTGGCCAACATGGTGAAACCCTATCTCTATTAAAAATACGAAAATTAGCAGGACATGGTGGCGGGCACCTGTAATCGCAGCTACTCAGGAGGCTGAGGTGGGAGAATTGCTTGAACCCAGGAGGTGGAGGTTGCAGTGAGTCGAGGTCGCACCACTGCACTCCAGCCTGGACAACAGAGTAAGATTCCATCTCAAAACAAAACAAAACTCCCCTTCATATGTACGTCTATCCTATTAGTCCTGCCGCCCTAGAGAACCCTGACTAATACAGAGGGCCAGCAGGCCCATGAAAAGGGGCTCAACACCTTGGATATCAGGGAAATGCAAGTCAAAACCACAGTGAGATGTCGCCTCACACCTGTTAGGATGGTTTTTATCAAAAAGACAGAAGATAGGTGTGGCAAGGGTGTGGTGAAGAAGGAAACCTTGCACACTGCTGGTGGGAATGTCAATTGTACAACCGCTACGGAGAACAGTGTGGAGGCTTCTTGAAAAGCTGAAAATAGAGCTCCCATCCGATCCAGCAATCCCACTGCTGAGTGTGTATCTAAAGGAATTGAATCAGGGTCTCAAAGAGACACCTGAGCGCCCATGTTCACTGAAGCACTATTCACAACAGCCAAGATACGGAATCAGCCTAAGTTCCCATTAACAGATAACTGGAGAAGGAAGAAGTGGTCTATTTACCAAGTTCTGTCCTCTACTTTATCTACTCTGCCTAGCGCAGAGCCAAAGGCAGACGCTGAAGACCTCAGTCATGGCTGAATTCAAGGAAGTGCATAGCTGTCCCCCAAGCCGCCCACAACTGTTCCTCTTTTATCAATAGGACACACCTGGTGGGGGACACCACGCCAATTGTAAGTAACCTCAGTCCCAGGAGCTATAGGGAGGAGGCGAGACCCTGGAGAGCGTTCTCCTGGTGCCTGGACGTGCCCCTCCACCAGGCTCCCTATGGGGTGGGCAAGATTTGGAAGGCGGAAATGGCACTCCGCTCTCCGAGCCTTGAATATGAAGAGACTGGTTGCAGTGGCTGACGTCTGTAATCCCAGTGCTTGGAGGCTGAGGAAGGATGATCACTTGAGCCGAGGAGTTCGAGATCAGCCTGAACAACATAGCGAGACCCCTACCTCTGCAAAAAATAAACAAAATTAGCCAGACATGGTGGCACACATCTGTGGTCCCAGCTACTGAGGAGGCTGAGGACGGATGATTACTTGAGCCCTGGAGGTCCTGCAGTGAGCTCTCCACTGCACGCCAGCCTGGGCAACAGAGCCAGACCCAGTCTCAAAAAAAAAAAAAACAAAAAACAAAAAAAAAACAAAACCAATGAAAGAATAAGAAGAACAAAAGAAAGAGAAAGAAAGAAAGAAGGAAAGAAAGAAGGAAGGAAACAAAGGGAGAGAGCGCGAGAGAGTTTGCAGCTAAAGGCACCGTGTTTGTGCCGTTGGCCACCTGCCTCTTCACGTGCAGGATTATCAGTGGCTCTGGCTGAGCTCTAGAAACTTTTCAGTTTATAAAAGATGTTGCCCTACAGAGTAAAAGAGTATTATTCTATTTTTAAATTTTGAGGTAACATGATAATATGAACAGTTATTTCTGTCATTTCTTACTGTCCATAATCGTTATCCGGCCACTTTTTTTGTTTTGTTTTGCTTTTTTTAAAATCTGGATATAAACTGTAAACCGAATAGCGAAGACCGCTCTGTAGTTCCCTTTTCTTCCACAGAGGGCGCCCAATGCAAAGCGCGGTGTCCGCCCGGGAACTTCGGACCTTGGGTTTTCGGTTTTCAATTTGGTCCGACAGTTATTATAAAGCAAGGCCAGGGCGCGCCGTCCCTCACGTTCCCGTGCGGTTTCCGTGCCTCTTTTCTATGGCATTGTTGTTGTTTTGTTTTTTTCTAGTGTTCAACCCTATCTATGTACGTGGGAAGGCTCACGGCATCTAGTTTCCGTGTGAAGACGTTCTCGGCATCACCGAGCTTTCAGGGAGCGCTGTCCTTCGGGTCTTCCCAGAGGAGGCAGCTTGGGGACCCTGAGATCTCCACGGAGCGCACCCAGCGCGAGACGCCCTCCGCCGGCGCGTGGCTGCGCACTCAGCTGGGGCGCGCGCTGTCCGGGCTCTGCGCCGCGGAGCGTCCCGGGAAGCATCCTTATGGGGCCCCTGCTGGTCAGCCTGCCCACAGCTCCGCGCCTGGGTTGCGGGGAGGGGCGTACCCCACACCGCAGCACCCTGACTGTGCATCTTCTGCTTCTCCTTGCGGAAGGATGGCCGTCCTAGGCCGCGACGTTAGGCCTTGGGGACTTTTCTGTGTTTGGGAGTTTCGTTCTGCCAGTTGGGTCTCCTTGGTGTTTTTTGCGTTGTTTGTATTTGCTTTGTCCGAAGCTGGAGGAGGATGTCTAGGATTTGTACCAAGTGGCCGCCGCCACTTAGTCTGCTCCCACGCTCGGCGGTGATGTAGCTAGTGTGAGCGTTTGGGCTGTTTCAAGTTGTATTGGTCAAGCCATTCTTGGCCCAATTTGGGCTTTTTGCATTCCGAATAAAGTCTGCAGGAATGGAAATTAGGTTTCAAGTGGAAGGTAACCCGCCAAAGGGAAGCATCGTCTGAAACGTGCGGACACAGAAGCCGTGAGGTGGGCACACCAGCATCTCTCGGGTGGCATCTGAGGCCACCCACAGTGGCAAGGGCATGAAGTGAAGGTTCCTTCACAAGGAAGTGAGCTCATCTATCTCGGTGTGACTCCGGTAGACATGGGCAGTCCCTTTTTTTGTCCTTAGCCACAAAATAAACCAATTCCATGGTTTTCCTTGCCACAAAAGAAACCAATTCCATGGTTTTCCTTGCAATAGTTCAGCCCTCAGCTTCCTCTCCAGTCCCTCCTATAATGTCAGATGTACAACTTCCAGCCTCTACTGTACCTGGCTTCGAGTTTTAAGATACCCAGAGAGAACCTGATCTAGAGCCACAGCTTGCAAAATCCTCCTTGGGGATCCTAAAGTTCTCTCCACTTCATACAATGGTGAAGTAGCGTTGGGAACATTATCCCCAGTTTCGCCTAGCGATTTGGTGCAGAGGAGCCAGGGGTAGGTGGGGCCACAGGTAGAGAAAGCCTTATCTTTTTCAAATAGACTCTGTTTTTTAGAGCAGTGTTAGGTTCACAGAAAACATAGTCAGAAGGTACAGAGATTCCCCACACGTGCTCAGCCGCCACACTAGCAGCTCCCCAACCAGAGTGGAGCATTTGCTATGGCTGAGAGCCCACATCGACACCTCAGCACGCAGTCCAGAGGCTACATTAGGGTTCACGCTTTTCCTTTGTCAGTTCATAACAGGGGTGCATAGGGTGCATGTGATAGCTTGATACTCGCATGCAATGTATAATGATCCAGTCTGGGTAACTGGGATATCCATCACCTGACATGTTTCGCTTTTCTTTATACTGGAAACATTCCAAGTCCTCTCTGCTAGCTATTTTGAAATATACAATCGATCATCACTAACTACAGTCACCTTCTGATTTATGGAACACTTGGTCTTATTTCATCTATTGTAATTTATTTAGACGTGAATCAGCCTTTCCTCATCCCACCTCCCTCCTTCTCTTCCTGGATCTCATGAAGACAGTAGATTGGTGGTTGCCAGAGGCCTGTCTATGCTCTAGGCCCTCTGGGAGGCCAAAGGGGTGAAGTCATCAGAGGGCAATGCCCTCTGGACATGTGTTCAAAATGAGTCCCAATTTGCCCTTGAATGTATGAGTTAAAGAACCCTTCTCCATCTGTCAGATGGAGACATCTGTCATGTCGTCATCTATAAACTAAGTGGATTCTGCCTTGGAGAGACGTCCAAGGTCTTTAATGTTTCATTTATTTTATTTTTTATTTTTTTAGAGGCCAGGTCTGGCCCTGTTGCCCAGGCTGGAGTGCGGTGGTGCAATCATGGCTCACTGCAGCCTTGATCTCCTGGGCTCAAGTGACCCTCCCACCTCAGAGTCCCAAAAAGCCAATGGCTTGACCCTGTAATCCCAGGGGTAAGTCGAGGGTGTCTTGAGTGGGCATTGCTTTGCACCGTGGTAAAGGTGAAAAGCTGCAAGTTGCACCATTGTAAGTTGGGGGTCATCTGCATACACACACACAAAGCACATGTGAAGTGCATAATGATACGTTCTGTCTCAATGGAGATCTGTGTGAGGAAACCTGCTCCTACAGAGCCTCAGCGAGTGAGAGCCTTGAGCCACTCCTGCTGCCTGTGGAAATTCCCCAAGGAGACACTGACCTTTCTCCCACAGGCAAGAAGACCGCAAACTGCCCTTCTCACAAGCCCAAAGCAGGGTTCCATTCGTGTATAGGCCAGCAGGAATACAAGGACCCCAAGTGACCCAACATATAGGGTGAGTGGCTTCAACCCAGACTTAGCAACTCAGGATGCGTAGTGAGTGACCAAGCCAGAATCCAGCCTGGATCTCCCTCTGTAAAGATGAAACTACAGTTGCAGTGATGACCCCTCGAGGGCACATGTAAAGGCGCTGCACCTTCATTCTAACCCCACCGAAAGCTTGCAGAAGGACACTAGGATCCCCTGCACAGATAGAGCCTGAGGAGCCTCAGACTAGCTTGGGGCCCAACTCCGGAACCCCTGCAGTTTCGTGTGCAGCCAGCCATGCCGCCAGGGGTGATTCCACGGCTGACATGTTTCCATCCTACAGCACTTTCCTGACCTCTGTGCTGTGACTGGGATTCTTTCCAGAAGCACTTTCCTTACACAAAAAAAGTGGGCAGTAATTCTTGTTCTATTTCATGCATTCTCAGCAGAGCGACAGGCCTCTGCAGGGGGTGAGAGTTCATTCTCGGCGGCTGAAGGCATCACTGTGGCTTGCAGCCCTCTGAAGGACCGGCACAAAAACAGATACACAGTGAGTCTGTGCCGTGGAAGCTGCGCGGTCGTGGTGGCAATGAGGAAAAAAAAAAGTCTTCGAAAGGATGCTTCTGGGGCCCACAGTGAAATGAAGTTTATGGAACTGTGTTCTCTCCTGACTTCTTGGCTGTTGTCAGACTAAACTGGAATCAGTGATTCTCAGAGTGGACTCGAGGAAACTCAGAGCGGGACCGTAAAGATTTCTGGGCCCCAATGGAGACTTATGATGTCGGTCTGGGGCGGGGGGGGGGGCAGGAATGTGCATTTTCAATCAGCTCTTCTGTCCGTTTCCTGCAGCGCCTAACAACACCGCAGACTGAGTGGCTCAAACAACAGACATTTATTTCCTTCCTTGATCTGGACGTCCAAGGTCAAGGTGCAGACAGCATTGGTTCACCCTCGGGACTCCCCCCTGGCTACCCAATGGTCCTCCCCTCCCCGTGTCCTCACACGGTCCTCCCTCTGGGTGTCTGCATCCTAATCTCTTCTTAGAAGGATACCAGTCCTACTACGTTAGGGCCCAGCCCAGTGCACTTACTTCACCTTAATTACCTGCTGAGAGAGCCTGCCTCCATATATCACAGTACCCCTCACCCTCGGTTTCAGTTACCCACGGTCCACTGCAGTTATTTTTATTAAGCTATTGTGCAGGACAGAGAGACCATATTCACATAACTTTTATCACAGTATGTTGTCATATCTTTCTAGATTATTTACCTTTTTTGAATTGTTATATATTTTTACACACAGCATCTCACTTTGTTGCCCAGGCTGAGCTCTACCTCCTTGGCTCAAGTGATCCTCCTGCCTCAGCCTCCCAAACAGCTGAAACTACAGGCAGGCACCATCACACTCCACTAATTTTATTACTAGTTACTGTTATTAATCTCTTACTGTGCTAACTGTGTACACTTTATCATAGCTATGTATGTGTAGGGAAGGGCTCAGGCTGGGCAGGATTGGGCACTACCCTCACTCTCAGGCATCCATCGGGGGTCACGAATTTATCCCCCACGGATAAGGGGGGCTTATCAGAGTCACATTCTGAGGTCCTGGGGGTTTGGACTCCACAGATGATTGGGGGGCAGGGGATACACAATGGAACCCATAACAGTTCTCAGAATGTTTTTCCTCACACCTGAAAGTGTAAAACCTGCTCTGGGCGGGGGGGAGAAAGACCCCATCACCTGCTGGGATGAGCAGTCACTCCCTCACTGAAGACATTTAAGGGGCAACTCCCTATGCACCAGAGAGGAAGGAAGAAATTACAGAAATGAAACCCCACAAATATGTACAGTTATTATGTGTCAATTAAAAATATATGTAAAGAAAAAAATAAAATCCAGAGAAAAGGAGGGGAGAGCATTTGGTGGTGTGAGGGCCAGGAACCTCCCCAAGGAGCCTATGGCATCACACAGTGAAGGGCAACCCCAGTGGCAGGTGGCCCACCCCGGGAGTCAGGGCTGCAGGCTCCCTCACCCCAAAAGTGCCCGCAGGGAGCCAGCTGCCTTTGTAGCTCCATTCACCTCTACTGCGCTATCTACTGTGGGTAATCCACTTCCTTAGTCCAGCCGCCACAGTGGGCTTCAATCCTGACTTTGCAGCCTCCAGCAGTGGGACGAGAGGCTGCTTCATGTCCCTGAGCCTCTGTCCCCTCATCTGTAACATGGATGTATGACACACATACACACTTCTCAACAGATGGCAGCCAAGAAGATCGGAGTGGAGACACCCCACAGAGAGGACTGAACCGATCCCATTTGAAAAACAGGTCTTCCCCTTTGCAGGTTTGATTAGGAATCTTGGGTTGAGATCATCCTGGATTTCGGGTGACTGGGGTTACAGTCTGAATGTTTGTGTCCCACAGTCCAAAGTCATCTGCTGAAATCTTTACCCCAAGGTGACAGTATTAGGAGGTGGGGCCTTTGGGAGGTGATTGGGTCATGAGAGAGGAGCCTCACAAATGGGATTAGTTTCCTTATTTTATTATTATTTTTTTGA
>PVKV010025310.1:0-12941 GCA_004027835.1 Alouatta palliata
AGCAATTCTCCTGCCTCAGCCTCCCGAGTAGCTGGGACTACAGGCACGTGCCACCATGCCCAGCTAATTTTTGTATTTTTAGTAGAGACGGGGTTTCACCATGTTGACCAGGATGGTCTCGATCTCTTGACCTTGTGATCCACCCGCCTCGGCCTCCCAAAGTGCTGGGATTACAGGCGTGAGCCACCGCGCCCGGCGAAACTTGCCTACTTAGTTCTTAATAGGTTGTGAGTAGTCCACATTATTAATGATCAGGCAGGAACCACAGGGCGCCAGCCAGAAGGATGTCTGCCGCCTGGAGTAAAAGGCACTGTCCTAGGGCTTCTCAGCCCCAGGGCAGTTAGAGGGAGGCTCTAAGGGGATACTATATTTGGTTTTAGATCCAGGTGGAGCTTGACCTGAAGTACCAGCCCCCAGAGGGCGCTACTGGAGCATGGGCAGAGGAGGACTTTGGGGCACCCATCCAGGACAGGTAATCCCCCACAGCAACGGAAGCAAGACCTGGTGGTCCCAGCCCAGGCAGACCCTGGAAAGGGAGAAGTAGTGCCCAGTTCCACCCTGGACCTGCTGATTCAGTGACCCTTGGACGTGTGCTGACCAGGTACTGCTCTGTAGTCAGGCATGTTCTCAGTCCTTTCATTTCTCTCCCAGCTCGGAGTTGATCATCCGTAATGTGGACTTCCAGGAACTGGAGTAAGTATGTGGGGATGACCTGGGGTCACCCAGGTCATCTTGGAGTTAGGAGCCAGTGATACGGGGTCAGCTCCAGGGTCTTGGGTCAGAACTGAATCACTTCCAGGGTCAGAGGTTACTGCTAGAATCAGGTCAGTTCTGGAATTAGAAAAATCCCAGGGTTGGCCAGGTGCAGTGGCTCATGCCTATAATCCCAGCACTTTGGGAGGCTAAGGCAGGTGTATCACAAGGTCAGGAGTTCAAGACCAGCCTGGCCAAGAAGGTGAAATCCTGTCTCTACGAAAAACACAAAGATAAGCCTGGTGTGGTGGCACACACCTATAATCCCAGCTACTCGGGAGGCTGAGGCAGACAATTGCTTGAACCTGGGATGCTGAGGTTGCAGTGAGCAGAGATCACACCATTGCGCTCTAGCCTGGGCAACAGAGTGAGACTCCGTCTCAAAAAAAAAAAAAAAAGAAAGAAAGAAAGATCTCAGGGTTAAGAGTCTGTCCCAGGATCAATGAAGTCAGCCACAAGGTCAAGAACTGGCCCTAGGATCAGTGGGATCAGTTCAAGGGTCAGGGGTGAGTTCAAGTCTCCAGGAAGTCAAGGAATTGCCCAGAGATGGGTGATGGGTTCCAGGCATGTCCCTGAAGCCCTTTCCTATAAGGCCTACGGAGGCCCAGCTGGAGCGGCAGGCAGTGGCTCTGGGCTGCAGGCTAGCTCGAAGCCTAGGCCAGCAGGATGATGAGGAGAATGAGCTGGAGCTTGGGCTGGAGCAGGACCTGGAGGATGAGCCTGACATGGAACTTTCTGGCGTTGTGTTCAGTCCTCTCAAGAGGTAACTTGTACCCATGGCACACCTGCTCCCACACCCATCTGCCCTCACAAACACACTGTCCCAGGGTATGTGGGAAGGGTGGATTTCCTGGTTGCTTATTCATAGGCATAGACACTGCCATGTTCATGCACAGTTGCAGTGGCTCACACACATGCAGGGGATGAAAGCTTGATGAGGGCAAGGAGATCTGTCTCTTCATTGCAGTGTCCCAGTGCTTGGGACAGTGTTAGCACATAGTAGGTGCTCAATAAACCTCTGTTGCATGAATGAATGGTTTCAGGGTTCCAGGAATAAGTCAAATTATGAGTGTAGGGTTGGGATGGAGGCAACAGACATGACTTGAAAGACTTGGAATTCAAAAATTCAGAGGGAGGGAAACATTCCCAGCACCAAGCAAGTGTACGTGTGTGTATGTGCAGAGGAGGGACCAAGTGAAAGCTAACCTTAAGCTTCACCCCAGCCGCACCAGGGACCTGGCCCGTGGGGATCCCTTCCAGATGTCCAGAGCTCAAGACTTCCAGGTACTGCTCCTTTTCCAGGCCCTAACCCTTGGGAGTACCACCTCTTCTGCTGGTGCGCATCTACTTTTCCCCAACCCAGGCAGGTCTGGCTTCCTTTCCTCATCCTTCTGTACCTCTCAGGTGGGAGTCACAGTGCTGGAGGCCCAGAAACTGGCTGGAGTCAACATTAACCCCTATGTGACTGTGCATGTAGGGGGGCAGCGTCGTGTCACCGCCACACAGCGTGGAACCAATTGCCCCTTTTACAATGAGGTGGGTGCCACCACAGAAGAGGGAGAGCCTGAGAATGGGAGGGACCCAGCTGAGAACTGTTCCTGGAGGGGGCGTGGCCTGGGTGGAATTGGAGCCAGATGCTGGGCCTATGTTGGGGAGGCACTGATCCACGAAAAGGTTGCAGTGAGGGGTTTGGGGGCGGGGAAGGAGGGTCTTCTGAGCAAGAGACCAGTGTAAGCTGGCGGGAGCCCTTCACATCTAACCTCTCATCCCCACTTCAATTCAGTACTTCTTGTTCGAATTTCATGACACCCGGCTTCGCCTCCAAGACTTGCTGCTGGAGATCACGGTGAGCGGCGTAGGGGTGACCAGTGTCCTTCAGAGAAGCATGGATGCAAAAGCTGCAGGACTAAACACCACCTTCCCCGCAGGCTTTCCATTCGCAGACCCTCCCTTTTATGGCCACCCGGATAGGCACCTTCAGGATGGACCTGGGCATCATCTTGGACCAGCCAGGTATGGAACCGTCCCCTTACTGAGACTCTGCATGGACAAGGACCCCAGAGATTGACCCCGCGGTGACTCTGCATGGACCCTTATACACTCACTTTGGAGTGGCCCACCTCTGGTGGAGGCTGAACTCTTGGCACATCCCTCCCTGATGAGCCAGACAGGAACCCCGGCCATTGTCCCTCGGATGACAGCCTCACTGCCACCCTGTGCGTCCTGCCGGTCGCCCCTGACCTGGCCGCCCCTTCGCCCTTAGATGGCCAATTCTACCAAAGATGGGCTCCTCTGCATGATCCCCAGGACACCCGCGCCGGAGCCAAGGGCTTCGTTAAGGTCACCTTGTCCGTGAGGGCGCGCGGGGACCTGCCCCCTCCAATGCTACCGGAGGTCCCAGGGCACTGTTCGGACATCGAGAAGTGAGCCGGGGTGAGGTGGGGAGGGAGACATGGATCTGGGCGTGGCCGTGGGGTGCGGAGAAGGGGAGGGGCCGAGACCCCAGCTTCTCGCCCAGCTCGGTGCCCTCTCCCCTAGGAACCTGCTCCTGCCGCGTGGGGTGTCGGCCGAGAGGCCGTGGGCGCGGCTCCGCGTGCGCCTGTACCGCGCCGACGGGCTTCCCGCGCTGCGCTCCGGGCTGCTGGGCAGTCTGGCCCGCGCCCTTCACGACCAGCGCGTCCTGGTGGAGCCCTACGTGCGAGTGTCTTTCCTGGGGCAGCAGGTAAGTCCCTCCGGGGCCCACGGCGCCGCGGCTTCGGCCCCAACTCCGCGCTGACCCCTCTTCGCCCGTCTTCGCTGCCGGCTTCAGGGCGAGACATCGGTGCGCGCCGAGGCGGCGGCGCCCGAGTGGAACGAGCAGCTGAGCTTCGTGGAGCTCTTCCCACCGCTGACGCGCAGCCTCCGCCTGCAGCTGCGAGACGACGGGCCCCTGGTGGACGCGGCCCTTGCCACGCACGTGCTGGACCTGAAGCGGATCTCCCACCCGGGCCGCGCGGGTGAGCGCGTCTCGCCGCGGCAAACCCGGCCTCACTGGCCTCGGTCCAATTGCGCCGTAGGGCCCATTCCCGACCGCAAGCCCCATCTTTGCGACCCCGCTCCGCCTAGGAAGGCTGGTCCGCGCGCAAAACAAACTGCTTCAAGGCGCCCCCAGACTGGGAATCCCACCCTCGGTTTGGCTCCGTTGGCAAAATTCTGACCACAGCCACCTGCCCAGTAACCAGCCCAGTCCGCCCTTCCTAAGGCTGTGCACGCGCTGACACTGCCTGTCCACTCCTTTCCCGCGACCCCCAGGCCGCGCGGATCTCCCGTAGCTCCGCCCCTATCCCGTCCCCGTCCCGGTCAATCCCGACCTCGCCCCAATCCCGACCCCGCCCCAGTCAATCCCGACTCTGCCTCCAGGGCTCAAGCTCCGTCCTCCGAGCCCCGGCTCTCCCGGTTTCCAGCGCCTTGGGGCGCTGAGCTGGTTTGGGGGCGCCCAGGTCGTGTTCCACTGCGTCGTGTCCGCAGCTGCTGGCCAACTTCTTCCCTTTCAGAGAGGCTGAGCCCCTCCCCTGCCCTCACTCCCGAGGACTTGGAGGAGATCAGGGTGAGGTGCAGAGACTTAACAGTACCCGCCCGCCCCGCGCTCCCCCCAACACGCTGCTCTTGTTCCCCACAGCGGGGTTTAACCCCACCTTCGGCCCGGCCTGGGTGCCTCTCTATGGCTCGCCCCCCGGCGCAGGGCTCCGGGATGGTCTTCAAGGTCTCAACGAAGGCGTTGGCCAAGGCATTTGGTTCCGCGGTCGCCTTCTGCTGGCTGTGTCCATGCAGGTGTTGGAAGGGAGAGCTGAACCTGCGCCTCTCCAGGCCCAGCAGGAGTCCAGGTTGTCCCGGCTCATCCGAAAGAAGAAAAAGAAAGCCAGGCGGGATCACACCCCAGTGGGGGTTCCTCAGCACGTGGACGCCAGCCCCGGTGCCGAGGGGCCTGAGATTCCCAGTGCCATGGAGGTGGAGGTGGAGGAGCTACTGCCGCTGCCAGAGGTGGGGGCTAGGGGGTAGCAAAGGGGGCGGGGTCACCTCTCCTCCGGAGGGGGAAATCCACTCTCAGGCATTCAACACCACGATGGGGGTCTCCATTTGGGGGCCTGGGCAAAGAGTGAGGTTTGTGCCCACATGGTATATGCATATACATGTTGGGGGAAAGATGACTGGCCAATCAGAAGTGGGGGCCAGAGAGGACCCATACCTAGGGCCAGTGCTAGGGCTGCGAGGCCGGAGAGGGAGTAGGATACCTGCAGTGACTTCCAAGTCTTGGTCGCATGTCTTTCTGTGGGCATTGCGGCCAAACAGAATCCAGGCTGCTCCCTGGGAGGGTGGGCGCTGATTACAGCCTAATGGCCTTCCCTAGAACGTCCTGGCGCCCTGTGAAGATTTCCTGCTTTTCTGTGTACTCTTCGAGGCCACCATGATCGACCCCGCCGTGGCCTCTCAGCCCATCAGCTTCGAGATCTCCATTGGTGTGTGTCTAGCCGAGCCCCTGAGTGCCATGAGTTTGAGGGTGGGCACTCTCATTTCAGACCTTGGGGCCCTGGAAGGGGCTGATGACTTTCAGTAAGGGGTGGGTTCTGACTTCTATTAAGGCAGAGGTGGTTGAGGGAGGGGTCTGACCGTCAGCCTGGCGCCCACTGACCCTTGCTGCTCTGGGATAGGTCGTGCAGGCCGCCGGGAGGAGCAATTGGGCCAAGGGTCCAGAGCTGGGGAGGGAACTGAAGGTGCAGCGGTGGAGGCTCAGCCTCTACTGGGAGCCAGGGAAGAGGAGGAGAAAGGGGAGGAGGAGCTGGGGACCCCTGCTCAGCGACCTGAACCCATGGACGGCAGTGGGTGAGTGATCCTGGTGGCTGGAAGGGGGGTTTGGGAGTTTCCCAAGGGCCCATAATGCCTGAGAAGCCTCGTCTCCGCCCGCCAGGCCATACTTCTGCTTGCCCCTGCGTCACCGCAAGCCGTGTGTGCACGTGTGGAGTCGCTGGGAGGATCACACTTGGCGCCTGCAGAGCAGCAACTGTGTGCACAAAGTGGCCGAGAGGCTGGTGAGGGCAAGGCCAGTGCCCACAGGGAGAGGCCACGCCATAGGGACTCCCAGGACACTGTGGCCTTTGAAGGGAGCTCTGCAGCAGGGCTAATGGGCAGGCACTAGAGAGCCAGCACCTTGTTGGTGCAAGGCCAGGGGCAGCAACGGCCAAAAAGCACAGCTTCTGGGGGAACTGAGGATGCCAGGAGCTTTGGGAGGACAGAGACTCAGAATTGCTGGTCCCAGGAAGGGGCTGGGTGAAGAAGATGGGTAGAGGTACTGCTGGTGGGCCCCACATTTGGTGGAGCCAGTAGGGGGCTAGAAAGAGCCATCCACCAGATGGAGCTAAAGAAGGGTAGGCCAACAGGTGTGGTCATGAGTAGGTGGGGCCTCGAGTGGGGGTAGTCTACAAGAGGTCTAGGTCAGGGACCCCAGAGACTCTGACTCTCTCGCTGGTTGCGCAGGACCAAGGACTGCAGGAGGTTGAGAGGCTACAGCGCAAGCCGGGACCTGGCGCCTGTGCACAGCTCAAGCAGGTGCTGGAAGAGCTGGTGGCTGGGAGCAGGTGAGCTGAGAGCCACCCCTACTGCTGTCTGTCCTTGGGGCAACTCCAGGGCAAGGGAGACTCTTGGTGGCTGTCTAGACTCAAGGGCGCTTGCAGCTGCATTTGTTCAGCACCTTACAGGAGAATGAGAAAATGATTATTCCTATCCAGGGAGCTGATGAAATTATTGGGCGTTAGGCTTCCCCCAATCCTCTGGCACCTCAGCTGTTTTCCATCTCCAATGAGCTCCCTTTCCCAAACTCCTGGAGGCTTATCCCGTCTCCCTTCTCAAACCTCCTTGCCTCCTTTCTTCCACACTTGTTCCTGCTAATTACCTTCCCCACCCAGTCCACCTCCTTGCTGGCTTCTCCATCCATCTGCTCTCCTCCTTTCCTGCTCCAGTGACCGCAGCTGGATCTGGATTTCATCTCCTCTCACCTACTGGAGGAATTAGCTCTGTAATTGTCAATTTTCTCTCCTTCATCATTGATTGGTCCCTAGTTTCCAGGTCATTTCTGTAACCACATGAACATGTTTGACCGGGCACAGTAGCTCACGCCTCTAATCCTAGCACTTTAGGAAGCCCAGGTGGGGGGATCACTTGAGGTCAGGTGTTCAAGACGAGCCTGGCCAACATGGTGAAACCCTGTCTCTACCAAAAACAAAATACAAAAATTAGCCGGGCATAATGGTGGGTACCTCCCAGCTACTCAGGAAGCTGAGGCAGGAGAACCACTTGAACCTGAGAGGTGGAGGTTGCAGTGAGCCGAGATCATGCTGTTGCACTCCAGCCTGGGTGACATAGTAAGACTCTATCTCAAAAAAATAAAAACAAAGTTCTAGTTGCTTTCATCTTTGACCTTCACTGCCCTGAATTCCATAACCTCCTCCAGGAACTTAAGTGATTTTTGGATCCTCTTTTAAAAAGGGTTGTTTATTTATTTAATAACTATTTATGGCACTTACTATGCCAGACACTGTTTTAAACACAGGAATGTCAGTGAAAAAGCATTCCTGCCCACAAAAATCCCTGCAGTTGGCCCGGCACAGTGGCTTACACCTTTAGTCCCAGCTACTTGGAGGAGGCTGAGGCGGGAAGATCTTGAGCCCAGTAGTTCAAGGCTGCAGTGAACCATGATTGCGCCACTGCACTCCAGCCTGGGTGACAGAATGGGACCCTGACTCTAAAAAAAAATCTCAGGCTGGGCACGGTGGCTCATGCCTGTAATCCCAGTACTTTGGGAGGCCGAGGCGGGAGGATCACAAGGTCAAGAGATCGAGACCATCCTGGCCAACATGGTGAAACCCATCTCTACTATTAAAAAAAAAAAAAAAAAAAAAAAAAAAAATCTGAGGACCTGGAGCTCTCCAGCATTTAGAGGTTGGGAAGAAGCAGGGACTCAGCTAAAGACCCTGGTCAGGAGAGGCAGTGAGGCAGGAGACTGTAGGTGGCCACTTTTCCGCTCTCACCTTCTTCAACCTTTCAGTGTCAGTAGACACAATTGTTCAACTTATTGGCCAGACTGGTCTTGAACTCGTGACCTCAAGTAATTCACCCACCTTGGCCTCTCAAAGTGCTGGGATTACAAGCCAAAGCCATCACACCTGGCCAGATTCTAGATCTTTTTTGAAGGCAAAGCATAAAGAATTTGCTAATGAATTGATGTGGAATGAGAGAGAAAGAGCAGTGAAGGATGACTTGGAAGTTTTGAGGTGAAACAGGGTTATTTTTAGGGTGGATCATTGGAAATTATGCATTTGGCTTGGGCATGTAATGTTCAAGCTGGTGGCGACCTAACCACACTATTGCCATCTGAGGCTTTAATGTGCTTAGGAATTCCCTAGGGCATAAATGCAGCTTCTGATTCAGCAGGGCCTGGGGTGGGGCTGAGGGTCTGCGGGTTTAAATAGCCTGCAGGTGATACCAATGCTGTTGGTCCATGGGCTACACCTGGGTTAGCCAGGGTAGTAAGTGGTTAAATATTAGCGAACTCAAGAGCAAGGCTGGCCTTGATGAATTTGGGAGTGGTCCAAATGTAGAAGGGCGTCTTTGCACGAGAAAGGGTGCCTCTTCAGAGCACCAGACTGAGGGCTGTGAGGGAGGCTGGGAGTGGGAGGCTGGCTGAGAGGGAAGTGGCCCTAAGGTTGGTGTTCTCTGCTTTCCTTTGACTCCTGTTTGCTGTGCACATCCCTGTTCACTGCAGACAGTTTTGCCATGGTGCCGAGCGCAGGACGATGACCCGGCCCAACGCCCTGGATCGATGCCGAGGGAAACTCCTGGTGCACAGCCTGGTACGGCCTTGGGACGGGACTCAGGGGTAGCTAGCTGGGGCTCTCTACTCATGCTGTATTTTTGCCCTCCCAGAACCTTTTGGCTAAGCAAGGACAGCGACTTCTGAGGGGCCTGAGACGGGGCAACGTGCAAAAGAAGGTGGCATTGGCCAAAAAGCTCCTGGCAAAACTGCGCTTTCTGGCTCAGGAGGTAATGCCTTGCCCACCCCACTTTCCTCCCATGCACACCATTTTCCCTGAGCTTTTCGGCTGTTCGGGAGGCCTCCGGCAGGTGTGACCTATATAACATTTGTCTTTTGGAATGATGCTATGGCTGGGACTCATTGCTGTGGGCATGGGAGCAAGATCTATTTGCAAGCTAAGGGTGTGGACGAGAGTTCTAGAATCCAGCAGAGACCCAGGGAACATTCAGGATATCTTTGGATGGAGATTTGAGAGTAGGCTGCCTTGAGCATGACCTCCCTTGTCTGAAGAACTACATATGTAAAGGGAATTGACAGGAGTAGAGACTGAGGGTTAGAGAGGGAAAGTGGCTTGTCCACCATGCTGTGGCTGCCTAAGACTGAAGCTGTCCTTCCCAAAGGCATGGGACGTTTAGACTGCTGGGGCCAGTATATTCTCAGAGTGAGGAATTGTACTCTTAGATCTTAAAGGGTACATTGAAGTTTGGCAAGTGAGAAAGAAAACATAGCATGTACAAAGGCCCAGAACTGAGAAGCCTGGGCAGCTGGAAGACAGAGTGTTGGAAGAAGAGATGAGATAGAGACTTAATTATATTAAATGTTGGTGCAAAATTGCTTTTAAAATTATGAGTGTGGCTCACACCTGTAATTCCAGCCTTTTGGGAGGCTGAAGCAGGAGGATCACTTGAGTCCAGGAGTTCGAGACCAGCTTAGGCAGCAAAGTGAGACCCTGTCTCTACAAAAATTAGCTGGTTGTGATGGTGCACACCTAGAGTCCCAACTACTCTGGAGGCTGAAGTGGGAGGATTGCTTGAGGCTACACTGAGCTAAGGTTGCACTCCTGCATTCCAGCCTGGGCGATAGAGCAAGACTCTGTCTTGAAAAACTGCACTGAAAACCTTTTGTCATCTGACATTTAGCAATTGTTTTATGAGGCCAGGTGCAGTGGCTCACACCTGTAACCCCAGCACTTTGGGAGGCTGAGGTGGGTGATCACCTGAGGTGAGGCGTTTAAGACCAGACTAGCTAACATGGAGAAACCCTGTCTCTACTAAAAATAAAAAAAATTAGCCAGGTATGGTGGCGCATGCCTGTAATCCCAGCTACTTGGGAGGCTGAGGCAGAAGAATTGCTTGAACCCAGGAGGTGGAGGTTGCAGTGAGCAGAGATGGTGCCACTGTACTCCAGCCTGGATGACAGAGTGAGATTGTCTCAAAAAAAAAACAACCAATAAATAAGTAATAAAAATAATTTTTTGAGACAGATCTGATACCTGTAATCCCAACAGTTTGGGATCCTCCAAAGTGAGAGGATCACTTCAGCCCAGGAGTTCAAGACCAAGCTGGGCAAAATAGTGAGACCCCATCTCCTAAAAAAAAAAAAAAAAAAAAAAATTAGCCAGGCATGGTGGCACATGCCTGTAGTCCCAGCTACTTGGGAGGCTGAAGTGGGAGGATTGCTTGAGCCTGGGAGGTTGAGGCTATAGTGAGCTGTGATTGTGTCTCTGTAATTCAGCCTGGGTAACAGAGTGAGACTCTGTCTCAAAAATAAATAAATAAAAATAAAAAATGTTCATGGTATAAATGTGCATTCTTAAATAATATAGCTTTGTGTTGCTGTTTTTCAGAGTTTATATTATTTTGCTTTTTAAATCTCAGTATTACGTGTATGAGATTTATCCACATCATTGCATGTAGCTATAATTTGTTGGTTTTCATTGCATATAACATTCTGTTGTATAAATATACTGTAATGTGGCTGGGTGTGGTGGCTCACACCTGTAATCCCAGCACTTTGGGAGGCAGAGGTGGGTGGATCACCTGAGGTCAGGAGTTTGAAACCAGCCTGGACAACATGGTGAAACCCTGTCTCTACTAAAAATACAAAAATTAGCCAGGTCTGGTGGTGGAAGACTGAGGCAGAATTGCTTGAACCCAGGAGGCGGAGGTTGCAGTGAGCCAAGATCATGCCACTGCAATCCAACCTGGGCAACAGATGGAGACTCTGTCAAAAAAAAATGAACTGTTTTGTTTGTAATTATTGAATCGTAGGTGTTTTAAAAGTATGTAAAAGTACATATACTGGATACCAGTCATTTGTCAGGTATATATTTTTACATGTATTTTCTTCCAGTCTCTGGCTTGCCTATTCATATATTTTCATTTTATTTATTTATTTATTTATATATATGTTTAAAGACGGGGTTTCACCATGTTGGTCAGGCTGGTCTTGAACTCCCGACCTCAGGTGATCCGCCCTCCTTGGCCTCCAAAATGCTTGGATTACATTTTTAAGACAGAGTCTCACTCTGTCACCCAGGCTGGAGGGCAATGGCATAGTCTCGGCTCACTGCCACCTCTGCCTCCTAAGTTCAAGTGATTCTCCCACCCCAGCCTCCCAAGTAGCTGGGACTACAGGCACGTGCCACCACATCTGGCTAATTTTTGTATTTTTAGTAGAGATGGGGTTCACTTGTTGGCCAGGTTGGTCTCGAACTCCTGACCTCATGATCCACCTATCTTGGCCTCCCAAAGTGCTGTGATTACAGGCATGAGCCACTGCGCCCAGCCGCCTATTCATTTTCTTAATGATGCTTTTCAATTATGAAAATTTTAAAGTATTAGCTGGGAAATACTTTTGTGTGGAAAGCCTTTGCCTACTGCCAAGCTACAAAGGTTTTCTCCTATGCTTTCCTCTACAAGCTTATTGTTTTAGATTTTATGTTTAGGTCTTTGTTCTCAAATTAATTTTTGTGTATGGTGTGACATATGGATCAAAGTTCTATATGTATGTAATATATATGTAATATATTACATACATATGATATCTATATATATTTTTTTTTTGTTAGACAAAGTCTTGCTCTGTCACCAGGCTGGAGTACAGTGGTATAATCTCAGCTCACTGCAACCTCTGCCTCCCAGATTCAAGTGATTCCCCCGCCTCAACCTCCCGAGTAGCTGGGATAACAGGCACCCACCAGCATACCCGGCGACTTTTTTGTATTTTTTAGTAGAGATGGGCTTTCACCATGTTGGCCATGACAACTCAAACTCCTGACTTTGTGATCTGCCTGCCCTGGCCTCCCATAGTGCTGGGATTACAGGCATAAGCCACCACATTGGGCCCAGAATTTCTATTTTTTTTTTAATTTTTTTTTTTTTTGAGATGGAGTTTCGCTCTTGTTGCCCAGGCTGGAGTGCAATGGCGCGATCTCGGCTCACCGCAACCTCCGCCTCCTGGGTTCAAGCGATTCTCCTGCCTCAGCCTCCCGAGTAGCTGGGACTACAGGCACGTGCCACCATGCTCAGCTAATTTTTGTATTTTTAGTAGAGACGGGGTTTCACCATGTTGACCAGGATGGTCTCGATCTCTTGACCTCATGATCCACCCGCCTCAGCCTCCCAAAGTGCTGGGATTACAGGCGTGAGCCACCGCGCCCGGCTTTTTCTTTTTTTTAAGACAGGGTTTCATCATGTTGACCAGGCTGGTCTTGAACTTCTGACCTCAGGTGATCCGCCCACCTCGGCCTCCCAAAGTGCTGAGATTACAGATGTGAGCCACCACACCCAGCCAGAAGTTCTATTTTTTAAATAAAAATATGGACATCCAAGCCCAGGTGCAGTGGCTCATGCCTGTGTCACAACTGCTCAGGAGGCTGAGGCAAAAGGATCACTTGAGGCCAGGAGTTTGAGCCTGGCTCAAACTGGGCACCATGGTGTGGTTGCATGCAATCTGGGCACCATAGTGAGGCTTTGTCTCTAAAGAAAGAAAAAAAAAATGAATATGCAGATGTTTCAGCACCATTTGTTGAAAAGATTTCTTTTCCACATTGAGTTATTTAGGCTTCTTAATTGAAAATCAGAAGACTCTGTAAGTGTTTCTATTAAATTTTTTTATTTCTATCCTTGTACTCTTCTTTCTTTCTTTCTTTCTCTTTTTTTTGAGTCAAGGTCTTGCTGGAGTGTGGTGGTGAGATTATGGCTCATTGCAGCCTCGACTTCCTGGGCTCCTGTCTTCCCACCTCAGTCTCCCAAGTAGCTGGGACCACAGGTGCACACCCCCACTTGCAGCTAATTTTTGTATTTTGGGTAAAGTTGGGGTTTTGCCATGTTGCCTAGGC
>PVKV010025310.1:13041-29981 GCA_004027835.1 Alouatta palliata
GCTGGAGTGCAATGGCGCGATCTCGGCTCACCGCAACCTCCGCCTCCTGGGTTCAAGCAATTCTCCTGCCTCAGCCTCCCGAGTAGCTGGGACTACAGGCACATGCCACCATGCCCAGCTAATTTTTGTATTTTTAGTAGAGACGGGGTTTCACCATGTTGACCAGGATGGTCTCGATCTCTTGACCTCATGATCCACCTGCCTCGGCCTCCCGAAGTGCTGGGATTGCAGGCGTGAGCCACCGCGCCCGGCTGCCTAGGCTCTTTTCATCTCTCTCTTTCTTTCTTTTTTTTTTTTTGAGACGGAGTCTCCCTTTGTTGCCAGGCTGGTGGAGTGTAGTGGCATGATCTCGGCTCACTGCAACCTCCACCTCCCGGGTTCAAGCAATTCTCCTGCCTCAGCCTCCCAAATAGCTGGGACTACAGGTACACACCACCACACCTGGCTAATTTTTATATTTTTAGTAGAGATGGGCTTTCACCATGTTGGCCATGATAACTCAAACTCCTGACCTCGTGATCCGCCCGCCTCAGCCTCCCAAAGTGCTGGGATTACAGGCGTGAGCTATTGTGCATGGCTGGTCTTTTCATTTTTTTATTTTTATTTATTTTTTTGGAACAGCGTTTCACTCTTGTTACCACTTGACTTTGCTTCTGCCTTAGATCACTTTACACTAAAATTTGATGTGAAGCAACACCCCGGCACTGTGAGAAAGTCAGCTTGTGGTTATTCTTTTCAGGAACACATTTTCAACTCCCGGCTACTCCCCTCAGCCGGGCAATTCTCCTTGTAGATCCCTGGGTGGTGTGAGTAGGGCAGGTTTATTTACAGGTTATCTTTATCCTCAAGGCATGCTTCTTTGGGATCCTAGCTTTCAGGGAGAGGGAGAAATCTACTGATAGACTCCTGTTCTGAGTGGGGTCTGGGTTCGCTATTTTGTCTTTACTCACTGTGAAACCTGGCAAACGCCCTCATGGCAAAAGTGACTTTAACGCTCTGCTGACCTCCCCAGATTCCCATGGTCATTTAGAACTTGGTCTGATAATTCTTGACTCTTACTATTTCATCACAGACTTTCATAAAGACATTTCTTTTATTAAATTAATTTTATTACATTTTAATAAAATTTAAATTAAATATTTTATTATTTGTTTTATTAAATATTTAAGTAAAGGCCATGGTGAGATAATAAAAGACACTTTAGTTGCTTTTGGTGAGAGGTAGGTCTTCATTCCTGGCTCATAATGTCCGTGGAAATGGAAGTCTGGCATGATGGTTTTGAACAGGAAGCAGAGGGTCAGATTTGTGCTTTGGAGAGATTAGTTCTATGTGTTGTGTTTTTGCTTACTCAATGATACTTCTTTTTTTTTTTTTTTTGGAGACGGAAACTCATTCTGTCGCCCAGGCTGGAGTGCAGTGGTGTGATCTCAGCTCTGTGCAGCCTCTGCCTCCTAGATTCAAGTGATTCTCCTGCCTCAGCCTCCCAAGTAGCTGGGATTACAGGCGCATGTCACCACGTCTGCCTACTCTTTTGTATTTTTACTAGAGATGGGGTTTCGCCGTGATGGCCAGGCTGGTCTCAAACTCCTGACCTCAGGTGATACGCCCACTTTGGCCTCCCAAAATGCTGAGATTGTAGGCGTGAGCCACCATGCCCGGCCTCACCCACCACGCCTGGCCTCTCCCACCACGCCTGGCCTCTCAATGAAATTTCAAGTCCTCCTGCATGCCAGACTCTGTATTAGGCCCTAGGATCAGCCCCTGCCATATTCCTTGCCCTCTTGAGGCTCATATTCTAGGGAGACAGATCCTACATCTGTAAATGAATGTGAAAAATAATTATGATCTATAGGAATTGATAAGAGATTACAGGGGCTGAGGGATAGAGAAGAACCTGCTTGGATAAGGTGGTCAGGCGAGTCTTCTCTGCAAAGACAACATTGCAGCTGACACCCAGAGGATGGGGAGAAGCCAGCCAGCTATAGCAGAGTGGATAGGAAGGGAGAGCTCAAGGCAGGAAGACTGCTTTGGAGACTGTCACAACTGTCTAACAGAGTGGGTGGTCTCTCGTCTGGGCATGGTGGCTCGAACCTATAATCCCACCACTTTGGGAGGCTGAGGCAGGAGGATCACTTAAGTTCGTGAGTTTGAGACCAGCCTGGACAACATGGCCAAACCCCATCTCTATAAAAAAATTAAAAATTAGCCAGGCGTGGTGGCATAAGCTGGTATTCCCAGCTACCTGAGAGGTTGAGGTGGGAGGATTGCTTGAGCCTGGGTGGTCAAGGCTGTAGTGAGCCGTGATCGTGTCACTGCACTCCAGCCTGGGCAACAGAGTGAGACCCTGTCTTGGGGAGATCAGAGCTGGAGTGGCTATTTGGTCCATTCAGTTCAAGCTGTGAAAGCAGGAGGTGTCAGCTCCAGATCCACCTCTGTGACCAGTTCTCCACCCACAGCCCCAGCCACCCCTCCCTGACGTGCTGGTCTGGATGTTCAGCGGGAGGCGCCGCGTGGCCTGGGCCCGGATCCCTGCCCAGGATGTGCTGTTCTCAGTGGTCGAGGAGGAACGCGGCCGGGACTGCGGGAAGATCCAGAGTCTAATGCTCATGGTGAGGGGGCCTGTGAGTGAGGGCCAGGAGAAATGGAGTGGAGCTCATAGGGCAGGGGTAGGCATGGGTGGAGGCCTGTGGGGGCCCCTGAACGCCTTCCAATTGTCCAAAACACCAGAAAGGGATTGTGCCTTTGCCTTGGGCAGCGTTGAAATCAGATAAACCCCAAATCTTCCTAGCTCTGGGCCTGCATGGGCCCTTTTGCTAACTAGACCCTGACAAGCAGGGTACCAAAAACGAGAGCGTGTGACTCACCCCTTAAAAGTGTGGCTGGTCTGGCTGGCACAGTGGCTCATGCCTGTAATCCCAGCACTTTGGGAGGCTGAGGTGGGTGGATCACTTGAGGTCAGGAGTTAGAGACCAGCCTGGCCAACATGGTGAAACCCTGTCTCTACTAAAAATACAAAAATTAGCTAGGCACGGTGGTGCGTGCCTATAATCCCAGCTACTAGGAAGGCTGAGGCAGGTGAATCACTTGAACACGGGCGGCAGAGGTTGCACTGAGCAGAGATCACACCATTGCACTCCAGCCTGGGCAACAGAGTGAGACTCCATCTTAAAAAAAAAAAAAAGTGTAGCTGGTTCTTTTTTTGTAGCAGGCCAAATATTTATAAATGAAGCATCCCTGGAAAAGCTACCGAAAAGGGTCCCTAGCAGGGAGAAGCCGTGACCCTTGGGGTTGGGGACAGGGAATATGAACGTGTTGGGGTGGAGGGGATAAAGGGGGAGAGCAGAGCTCAGAGTGTTGTTAGGGGTCTGGGGTGTGGGGTACAGAAAGTGGCAGTGTTAGGGCAAGAGGTGTAGGGACTGAGCATGCGAGGGTCATGGCGTAGGGTGGAGGGCAGGAAGAGGGTCAGGCTGGGCATGTAGGGAGTGGACTGGCAGCTTGGCTTGGTATAGCGATGTGCAGTACAGTGTACCCTGGAGAAGCTGGATTGCTAGGTCTAGCTGCGGTCATGAGAGGAGGCATCAGGGCCCTGACATGCCTTCTTTACACACAGGCGCCTGGGGCACACCCTGGTGAGGTCTGTGCCAAGCTGGAGCTCTTCCTGTGGCTGGGCCTAGGCAAGCAAGCCAAGGCCTGCACCTCTGAGCTGCCCCCAGACCTGCTGCCTGAGCCCTCGGCCGGCCTGCCCTCCAGCCTGCACCGGGATGGTGAGTGCAGAGGGTGGGTAGGGCAGGTATAAGGCCCACCTTGCTCTCTGCACAAGTTGTGGGGCTGAGTCAGGGGACTCCAATGATCTCCTGAGCAAACGTGGCACCTTCCTTGCCCTCACCCCAGACTTTAGCTACTTCCAACTCCGGGCTCACTTGTACCAGGCCCGAGGTGTGTTGGCAGCAGATGACAGTGGCCTCTCAGACCCCTTTGCTCGAGTCCTCATCTCTACCCAGTGCCAGACCACACGGGTGAGGGCTGGGATGGCATGTGGGTGGAAGGGATCCAGGAGGCAAGGTGGGGTGGGTCTAAGTTTTCCCCCAAGGCCCCAAGACTGTCTTCCCACCCTGGGTTTGCAGAGCAGGGTATCAGGATGGCCCTACCTTAGGGGGTGATGTAGAGCTGGAGGTCTTAGGGGTGAGAGGCTGTTTTCTGGGGTTTTTAGGCCTGGACTCTGAGGGTGGCCAGTTGCAACAGGGAGGCAGGGCTGGGAGGGGCCGGCAGCAACACCATCTGAAGGTGCTTTCGTCTTCATCACATCTCACTGCTCTTGTGACAAGCAGTTACTTGAAGCATCCTTCAGAGCAGGGGTGCTCACATGACATGGCATGCGTGTTGGGAGGCTTCTCCTGACACCTGCTGCTGCTTGCTTCCCTGCATGGCCCCAAGGTCCTGGAGCAGACGCTGAGCCCGCTGTGGGATGAACTCTTGGTATTTGAGCAGTTGATCGTGGACGGGAGGAGGGAGCACCTGCAGGAGGAGCCTCCATTAGTGATCATCAATGTCTTTGACCACAATAAGTTTGTGAGTGTGGCCTGGGCCCTCCCTGGGTCCCCGGCCTGGAGTTTCCCCCTTGATGCTTGCCTTCCCCTTTGTCTTCACTGCCCTGCTCCCCCTAGGGCCCCCCTGTGTTCCTGGGCAGGGCACTGGCTCCCCCAAGGGTAAAGCTGATGGAGGACCCATACCAACGCCCGGAGCTGCAGTTCTTCCCCCTGAGGAAGGGACCCCGGGCAGCTGGAGAGCTCATTGCTGCCTTTGAACTCATCGAACTGGACTACAGTGGCCGACTTGAGGTCAGCATGCCCTGGCGTGGCTAGCACAGGCTGTGAGCCCAACTCATTAATCCATCAGGCCATCCAGCCCCAGGGAATATAAAATATGGGTGTGTCCCAGGGCCAGCCCCTAAGTCTCTTATCCCCAGAGAATACAGACTGCAGCTCTGTCCTGAGGTCACTTCATTGGACCACTTGATCCCAAGGCACATTGCAAGTATTCATGTGTCAGGTTCACCTTGTCGGGCCATCCTGCATGCCTCAAACACCTCCCTCCCTTCCTGCACTTGGCTGCTTCCCCAGACCCCCTTCCGTCCTCCAATCCAGCCTTGGCTGCTTCCCCTGCATTTATACTTCACCAGCACCTCTCCGTTTCCCCTCCCCACACCTAGGCTTTCCCTCCTTTGGCCTGATTTTTCTTTGTCCTCTGAACTTCTCCCTCCTACAGCCCTCCGTGCCCAGTGATGTGGAGCCCCAGGATTTGGCACCCCTGGTCGAGCCCCTCTCTGGACGCCTGTCCCTTCCACCCAACGTGCGCCCAGTGCTCAGGGAGTTCCGTGTTGAGGTAGCACCAGGCACTCAAAGCCCCCTTGTTCCCCCACATCTGGGTGCCCGTTTGGCCAGTGCAGGCCCCTGAATCTCCCACTTCCTAACCCCAGGTGCTGTTCTGGGGTCTTAGGGGCCTTGGTCGTGTGCATCTGTTCGAGGTGGAGCAGCCCCAGGTTGTATTGGAGGTGGCTGGGCAACGTGTGGAGTCTGAGGTCCTGGCCAGCTACCGTGAGAAGCCCAATTTCACTGAGCTTGTCAGGCATCTGACGGTGGTGAGGCCATGGGCTCCGGGACAAGGAGGGCAGAATAATGAAAGAGGGCAGTGGATGGTGACTTTCTAGCTGGTTATCTTAGATTATCCAAGGGTCAGCAAACTCTCTGTAAAGGGCCAAATAGTAAATATTTTATGCTTTGAGGGCCATCCAGTCTGTTGCAACTCTGCCATCATAGCATGAAAACTGCCATAGATAATATGAAAATGAATATTTACAAAAACTGACAGCAGGCCAGACTCTATGGGCTGTAGTTTGCTGATCCCTGGATTAATTCATGGACTTGTGGTACTCTCTAGGCATTACTGGTGCTCTACCTCACCTCTTGAACAAGCCTCCTTGACTATTTTCTGTCTATCCATTATTGAGAAAAGGGTATTGAAGTCTCCAACTATTACTGCTGAGTTGTGTATTTCTCTCTTAAATTCTGTAGCTTTTTAAGTTTTTGTATTTTGAGGCTCTTGTTAGGTGCATATATGTTTATTGTTGTATCTTCCAGATAAATTGACCTGCTTACCGTTATAAAATATCTCTTTGTTGCTAGTAATATATATATATATATTTTTTTTTGAGATGGAGTCGCGCTCTGTTGCCAGGCTGGAGTGCAATGGCGCGATCTCAGCTCACTGCAACCCCTACCTCCCGGGCCTAAGCAATTCTCCTGCCTCAGCCTCCCGAGTAGTTGGGACTACAGGCGCATGCCACCACGCCCAGCTAATTTTTGTATTTTTAGTAGAGACGGGGTTTCACCATGTTGGCCAGGATGGGCTCAATCTCTTAACCTTGTGATCCACCCGCCTCGGCCTCCCAAAGTGCTGGGATTACAGGCGTGAGCCACCGTGCCTGGCCTATATTTTGATATTTATTAGTGTACTGTTTTAATTTGTTGATTTTTACTTAGTAGTTGCTCTAGGGATTAGAATTTACATACTACTATTTTACAGTCTACTTCAGATTAATTCTAATATAGTTCCAGTAAAATATACAAACTTCTCTGTGGTATAGCTCTATTCCTTCCTTTCTCTTTTGTGCTACAATTGTCATATATATGTGTATATATGTATATATCTGTAAATACATAAAATAAACCCATCAATATAGTAGTAAAATTGTTTCCCTTAGGATCCATTGATAGATATGGAATTCCATATATATATATATATGTGTATACACATATATATATACACATATATATATATACATATATATATGTGTATATATATATATATACACACATATATATATATATGGCCTTTAACCATAAAATGGCCTTTAATAAAGACAAAATAAACCATAATATATATATATATTTTTTTTTTTTTTTTTGAGATGGAGTTTCGCTCTTGTTACCCAGGGTGGAGTGCAATGGCACGATCTCGGCTCACCGCAACCTCCGCCTCCTGGGTTCAGGCAATTCTCCTGCCTCAGCCTCCCGAGTAGCTGGGACTACAGGCATGTGCCACCATGCCCAGCTAATTTTTGTATTTTTAGTAGAGACGGGGTTTCACCATGTTGACCAGGATGGTCTCGATCTCTTGACCTCGTGATCCACCCGCCTCGGCCTCCCAAAGTGCTGGGATTACAGGCGTGAGCCACCACGCCCGGCTAATATATATATATTTTTTTCCCTCCCCGACTCCCCATAATATATGTTTTAAGACAGAGTCTCACTCTGCCAGCCAGGCTGGAGTGGTGTGATCTCAGCTCACTGCAGCCTCTGCCTCCCAGGTTCAAGCTGTTCTCCTGCCTCAGCCTCCCAAGTGGCTGGGATTACAGGTGCCTGTCCCCAGGCCCAGCTATTTTTTTTTGTATTTTTAGTAGAGACAGGGTTTCACCATGTTGGTCAGGCTGGTCTTGAACTCCTGACCTCAAGTAATCTGCCTGCCTTAGCCTTCCAAAGTGCTGGGATTACAGGTGTGAGCCAACATACCCAGCCAAAATATATAAAGTGTGTGTGTTTATATATATATATATATATAAAGTATTATATATATACATTTATATGTACATAAAGTGTGTGTGTGTGTGTGTGTATATGTGTGTGTGTGTATACATATATATATTTTAGAAAGGGTCTCTCTCTCGCTCTGTCACTCAGGCTGAAGTGCAGTGGTGCAATCTTGGCTCACTGCAATCTCTGTCCCCTGGGCTTAAGTGATCCTCCCACCTCAGCCTCCTAAGTAGCTGGGACCACAGGTGTGCACCACCATGCCTGGCTACTTTTTTGTGTTTTTGGTAGAGATGGTGTCTTGCCATGTTGCCCAGGCTGGTCTCGAACTCCTGAGCTCAAGCAATCTGCCTGCCTCAGCCTCCCGAAGTGCTGGGGTAACAGGCCTGAGCCACCACGCCCAGCCTCTGACAGCACTTTGTAGGCTCTGCAGTACTTACATATCTATTATGTCATTTGATACTTAAAGCAGTCTTTTGAATCCAGGATTGTGTCCCTTTTTTAGCCGGGAAACAGGGTGAGCAGGCTTAGCAGAGGTTACACAGGGAGGCTATGGCACGGCTGGGCTTAGAATGCAGGGGTAGATGTATTTGTTTCCTCCTTGCCTCTGTGACTGCCTTTTCCTCTTCCCAGGTCTTCAGAGACACAGTTCCTCTCTTCCACCCCCAGGACTTGCCGGAGCAGCCTCACTTGCAGCCCCCACTCAGCATCCTGGTGATTGAGCGCCGGGCCTTTGGCCGCACAGTCCTTGTGGGTTCCCACGTTGTCCCCCATATGCTGCGATTCACATTTCGGGGACATAAGGATTCTCCTGAGGAGGAAGGAGAGATGGAGGAGACAGGGGATACGATGCCCAAGGGACCGCAAGGTGAGAAACCTTCTCCTTCAGGGCCCAGACAGAGGCCACTCTGATTCCTGGCAGACGTAGCTTGAGAGGCCCTCCGATGGGGTATGGAGTCTGACTAATATCATGCTGCCATGTCCCCCCTCCCAGGACAGAAGTCCCTGGATCCCATCTTGGCTGAAGCGGGTCTATCCAGACAGCTCCTGAAGGTGATGGGGCAGAGAAGCTAGGTGAAGAAGGGACTGGCAGGACTTAGGATGGTACTGGGTTAAAGGGACAAAGTCTGTTCTTCCTCAGCCTCCTCTGAAGAAGCTCTGCCTAGGAGGCCTCTTCAATCAAGGCCCTGAGCTGGAAGAGGACATCCCAGATCCAGAAGAGCTCGACTGGTGGTCCAAGTACTATGCATCGCTGCAGGAGCTCCAGGGGCAGGTGGGGGAAGAGAAGAGTCCTAGAGACAGGGCTGGGGTGTAAATGGTAAAATGAATGATCTTTTTTTTTTTTTTTTTTTTTTTAATGATGGGGTTTCACCATGATGGCCAGGCTGGTCTTGAACTCCTGACCTCAGATGATCCACCCACCTTGGCTTCCCAAAGTGCTAGGATTACAGGCATGAGCCACCGTGCCCAGCCTAAAATTAATGATCTTTTAGCTGGGCATAGTGGTGCATGCCTGTAGTCCCAGCTACTCAGGAGGCTGAGGCGGGAGAATTGCTTGAACCTGGAGGCAGAGGCTCCAGTGAGCCGAGATCATGCCACTGCACTCCAGCCTGGGCAACAGACTCTCTCTCAAAAAGCAAACAAAAACAAGAATGATCTCATTCAAGGTGGAGCTCTACAGTTTTTCAGAGTTCTTCATTGCAGTCATCTTTTCTTCACAATTGTATAAGCTGGGAATTATTTGAGATGGAGTTTTGCTCTTGTTGCCCAGGCTGGAGTGTAGTGGTGCAATCTCAGCTCACTGCAACCTCTGCCTCCCAGGTTCAAGCAATTCTCCTGCCTCCCTAGTTGCTGGGATTACAGGCGCATGCCACCACACCCAGCTAATTTTTGTATTTTTAGTAGAGGTCGGGTTTCACCATGTTGATCAGGCTGGTCTTGAACTCCTGATCTTGTGATCCACCTGTCTCAGCTTCCCAAAGTGCTGGGATTACAGGCGTGAGCCACCACACCCAGCCCGAAGCTGGGTATTGTTAACTCCATTATCTAGAGCTATGTTGTTAAACAGAGATATAATGTGAGCCACATATGTAATTTTAATTTTGTAATAGCCATATTAAAAAAAAGTAAAAGGAGGCCAGGCGCAGTGGCTCACGCCTGTAATCTCAGCACTTTGGGAGGCCAAGGCGGGTGGATCACGAGGTCAAGAGATCGAGACCATCCTGGTCAACATGGTGAAACCCTGTCTCTACTAAAAATACAAAAATTAGCTGGGCATGGTGGCACGTGCCTGTAATCCCAGCTACTCGGGAGGCTAAGACAGGAGAATTGCTTGAACCCAGGAGGCGGAGGTTGCGGTGAGCCGAGATCGTGCCATTGCACTCCAGCCTGGGTAACAAGAGCGAAACTCCGTCTCAAAAAAAAAAAAAAAAAAAGTAAAAGGAAACAGGTGAAATTAATTTTAGTAATATATTGAAAATGTCATTTCAAGCGTGGGCATGGTGACTCATGCCTGTAATCACAGCACTTTGGGAGGCCAAAGCAGACAGATCACTTGAAGTCAGAAGTTCAAGACCAGCCTGGCCAACGTGGTGAAACCCCATCTCTACTAAAAATACAAAAATTAGCTGGGCGTGGTGGTGGGCACCTGTAATCCCAGCTACTTGGGAGGCTGAGGCAGGAGAATCACTTGAACCTGGGAGGTGGAGGTTTACAGTGAGCCGAGATTGAGAGAAACTCCGTCTCAAAAAAAAAAAAAAAAAAAAAAAAGCAAGTGGCATACACAGCTGGAACTTGAATGAAGGTTTCCCAGCTTTCTTGGGAAAGGGGGTAGACTCAGGAGTTGAAGGTAATGGGGAAGAATCTTTGGATCTGTTCTTTAATTTCAGCACAACTTTGATGAAGATGAAATGGATGATCCTAGAGATTCAGGTAAGAGATCGGACTTTTTGCTCTGGTTCCATCTGCCCATCCCCTACACATCCAGATATTTCTGACTGGGGCGTTTTTGCTATTTCCAGATGGGGTCAACCTCATTACTATGGTTGGGGAAGCCCACCGCCAGGGTGAGGCTGAAGTTAAAGGCACTGTGTCCCGAAAAAAAGCGATTGCCACCCTGAAGGTGACTGGGTACTGGAGAGAGAAAAGTTTCCTTTGGGTTCTGGACATTGGACTGTCACTGAAGTCCTTGCCTTTTAGATCTACAACAGGTCCCTGGAGGAAGAGTTTAACCACTTTGAAGACTGGCTGAACGTGTTTCCTCTGTACCGAGGGCAAGGGGGCCAGGATGGAGGTGGAGAAGAGGAAGGATCTGGACACCTTGTGGGCAAGTTCAAGGTACGTTTGGGGAAGGAAAGCAGAACCAGGGAGCCTAGGCAGGGATTCAGGAGCACAATTCTCTTACTAGAGCCTTTTCTGTCTCCCCACAATTCAGGGCTCCTTCCTCATTTACCCTGAATCAGAGGCAGTGTTGTTCTCTGAGCCCCAGATCTCCCGGGGGGTTCCACAGAACCGGCCCATCAAGCTCCTGGTCAGAGTGTATGTTGTAAAGGTGAGTCTCCATAGCCCTGGCACACCTCCAACTATAGCTAAGGTAAGGTACACAAAACCTACAGAAGGAAAGCTTGGGGAGGAACCTCGGGATCACAGAGTCCAGGTTCTTCATTTTTCCGATGAGAAATCTTAGCCACAAAGTTAGGAGATCCCCTAGGGTTATAAAGCATGCTCACAGCAGAACCAGAATTTGGAGTTGGTTTCCTGACCCCTGTTCGCAGTTCAAGTCCTGTAGAATGGGGAGTACAATTCTCGGATGAGGGCAGGGCTGAATCTCAGGCTTCAGAAGGCTTGTTACCTTTGTCCATTGGTGCAGTTTTCATGCTGAGTTCAGCAGGGCCTTGAAGTATTCTTAAGGGTATCTCAGGGAGCAAGGGGGAATGAGTGGGTTGCTCCGCCCTCCACTCCCTGTCAACAGAGTAGATGCTGTGTTTTTATCTGTTTTAAATATAGGAATTCTGACTAAGGCATAATTTGAAGAAACATTCTCTTTTTGAGACAGGGTCTTGCTCCGCTGCCCAGGCTGGAGTGCAAAGACACAATCATGGCTCACTGCAGCCTCAGCCACCTGGGCTCAAGCAGTTCTCCCACCTCAGCATCTCAAGTAGCTGGGACGACAGGTATGCACCACCACGCCCAGCTACTACTTAAAAAATTATTATTTGTAGAGACAAGGTCTTACTATGTTGCCCAGACTATGCTGCCTCAAACTCTTGGGCTCAGGGGATCCACCTATCTCGGCCTCCCAAAGTGCTGAGATTACAGGCATGAGCCACTGCACCCGGCCTTGAAGAAACATTCTATGGCACTGTTCTACCATAATGTAATACTCTTAGTGTATAAATTAATAGAAGTCGGTCGGGCATGATGGCTCATGCCTGTAAACCCAGCATTTTGGGAGGCCAAAGCAGGCAGATCACTTGAGGTCAGGAGTTCAAGACCAGCCTGGCCAACATGGTGAAACCCTATCTCTACTAAAAATACAAAAATTAGCCAGGCATGGTGGCAGGTGCCTGTAATCCCAGCTACTCAGGAAGCTGAGGCACAAGAATCACTTGCACCTGGGAGGCAGAGTTTGCAGTGAGCTGAGATCGCACCACTGCACTCCAGCCTGGGCAACAGAGTAAGACTCCATCTCAAAATAAGTAGCTGGGCATGGTGGCTCACTCCTGTAATCCCAGCACTTTGGGAGGCCAAGATGGGTGGATTGCCTGAGGTCAGGAGTTCGAGACCAGCTTGGCCAAAATGGCGAAACTCCGTCTCTAAAAATAAATAAGAAAGAAGTAGAAGTCACCTTGACCTTCTGCTTCTAACAATACAGCAGATAAGATGATCTGAAATAACTTCCTGATGAAATACATCCAAAAATTCCAGATAAATAGACTTTTAAATGAATGCTAAGCTCATAAAAAGGGAAATCCCAACAGGCCCCCAGTGAAGAGGCAACAAGAATCCCAAGTGAGAAGGTTTGTCCACACCTGAACCCTGAGCCTCGTGTTTGTTTTTTTTTTTTTCACACGGAGTACTGCTGTGTCACCCAGGCTGGGGCGCAGTTTCGTGATCTTGGCTCATGGCAACCTTCGCCTTCCAGGTTCAAGCAAGTCTCTGCTTCAGCCTTCTGAGAAGCTGGGATTATAGGCGTCTGCTACCACAACTGGCTAATTTTTGTATTTTTAGTGGAGATGGGGTTTCACCATCTTGCCCAGTCTGGTCTTGAACTCCTGACCTCTGATCCACCGGCCTCAGCCTCCCAAAGTGCTGAGATTACAGGTGTGAGCCACTGCCCCTCGTCTAGCCTCAGGTTCTTATAGCCTGTGCAGCCTGGGGAGCAGAAGCAAGACCCTTGCATGAAGCAAGACCTTGGTGAAAGGTAGGCAAGGGGACACCCCATTCCCCCTGCCCTGAGGAAGGGAGCCTGTGAGGTAGATGGTCTGTCTCAGCCTCTGTTCCAGTTGGGAGAAACAGGAAAAAAAGAAATGTCATCTTTAGAATTTATTATTAGAGTTTTCCCTTCACATGGATTGAATTCATATATCTGCTTAGTCCAGAAAACTCAAAGCAGGCAGATTGGCTCAAAGTGTTTCCAAATCTGGTTTCACAGGTTCCACAGATTTAAATAACCAAATATGGGCTCAAAATATAAAATTATAAACTACTCAAGAAAATCTACCAGGAAAATTTGTCAGAAGACACAGCACAAAAGAGAATTAGACATTGAAGAGCTTTGAATGTTAGAATTTTCAAATATTAGAATGTAAAACAGCCTGAGTGCTGTGGCTCCTGTGTATAATCCCAGCACTTTGGGAAGCCAAGGCAGGAGGATTACTTGAACCCAAGAGTTCAAGACCAGCCTGGGCAACACAGTGAGACCCCAACTTTTTTTTTTCTTTTGAAATGGAGTTTCACTCTTGTTGCCCAGGCTGGAATGCAAAGGCAGGATCTTGGCTCACTGCAACTTCCGCCTCCTGGGTTCAAGCAATTCTCCTGCCTCAGCCTCCTGAGTAGTTGGGATTACAGGCATGAGCCACTGCCCCTGGCCTCGAGACCTCTGTCTTTATAAAAATATATGAAAGAGGCCGGGCATGGTGGCTCACGCCTGTAATCCAAGCACTTTGGAGGCCAAGGTAGGCGGATCATCTGAGGTCGGGAGTTCAAGACCAGCCTGACCAACATGGTGAAACCCTGTCTTATTTAAAAAAAAAAAAAAAAATTATATATATATATATAAAAGAATGTGTCTGGGCGTGGTGGCTCACGTCTGTAATCCCAGCACTTTGAAATCATGACGTCAAGAGATCAAGTCCATCCATACCAACATGGTGAAACCTTGTCTCTACTAAAAATACAAAAATTAGCTGGGCGTGGTGGCACATGCCTGTAATCCCAGCTACTTGGGAGGCCAAGGCAGGAGAATTGCTTGAACCTAGGAGGTGGAGGTTGCAGAAAGCTGAGATCATGCCACTGCACGCCAGCCTGGCGACAGAGCGAGACTGTCTCAAAAAAAATTTTAAAGAATGTAAAACAACTGTTTAAAATATTTCAGAAGCAGAGAATAAAAGGTTATCAAAAATGACTCAGCGGTTATTTGGAAATAACCAAATAAAAAATTTTTCAATGAAAGACCATTAAAAATAAAATCTCAGCCAGGGTTGGTGGCTCACACCTGTAATCCTAGCACTTGGGGAAGCTGAGGAGGGCAGATTGCTTGAGCTCAGGAGTTCAAGACCAGCTTGGGCAATACAGCAAAACCCTGTCTGTACAAAAAATAAAAAAAATTATTAGCCAGGCGTGGTAGCACATACCTGTAGTCCCGGCTGCTTGGGAGGCTGAAGTGGGAGGATCACTTGAGCCTGGGAGGTCGAGGCTTCAGTGAGCCATGTTACACTCCAGCCTGGGCAACAAAGTGAGTCCCTGTTTCAAAAAATAGCAATAATAAAATCTTAGGCTGAATGTGGTGCCTCACAGTGTAATCCTTGCATTTTGGGAGGCCAAGGCAGGAAGATTATTTGAGCTCAGGAGTTCCAGACCAGCCTGGGCAACATAGTGAGACCCTATCTTTACAAAAAATAAAATTAGCCAGGCATGATGGCATGTACCTATAGTCCCAGCTACTTAGGAAGCTGAGATGGCAGGATCACTTGAGCATGGGAGGTTGAGGCTGCTATGAGCTGAGATCATGCAACTGTACTTCAGCCTAGGCAACAGGCTTTTTTTTAAGACCCAGTCTCAAAAAAATAAAAATAATAAATAAAATAAAATCTTAGGTTGGGCGTGGTGGCTCATGCCTGTAATCCCAGCACTTTGTGGGGCTGAGGCAGGTGGATCATGAGGGCAGGAGATAAAGACCATACTGGCCAACATGGTGAAACCCCCATCTCTAAAAAATAAATAAAATCCGGCCGGGCGCGGTGGCTCACGCCTGTAATCCCAGCACTTTGGGAGGCCGAGGCAGGTGGATCACGAGATCAAGAGATCGAGACCATCCTGGTCAACATGGTGAAAAACCCCGTCTCTACTAAAAAAAATACAAAAATTAGCTGGGCATGGTGGCACGTGCCTGTAGTCCCAGCTACTTGGGAGGCTGAGGCAGGAGAATTGCTTGAACCCAGGAGGCGGAGGTTGCAGTGAGCCGAGATCGCACCATTGCACTCCAGCCTGGGTAACAAGAGCGAAACTCCGTCTCAAAAAAAAAAAATAAATAAAATAAATAAATAAATAAATAAAATCCTACTGAATTCCCATACATAGGAGAGAGGTTGAATAAACTACGGTACATCCACACAATGAAGTGCTACGTTTACTACGTAAAACAGAATGAGGACGATCTCTATGAACTTAAATGGAGCAATTTCTAGGACATACTATAAAGTGAAAACAGTAAAGTGTGAAAGAGTATCTTCGGTAAGCTACTCTCAGGTAGGAAAGAAAATGATACAGGAAAATGCATATAAAACAGAAATATGGGAAGGATTAATGAGAAACTAAAGAGACTGCTAATGTAAAGAAGGTGAGTGGTGGGCCGGGCACAGTGGCTCATGCCTGTAATCCCATCACTTTGGGTGGCAGATGACTTGAGGTCAGGAGTTTGAGACCAGTCTGGCCAACATGGTGAAACCCGTCTCTACTAAAAATACAAAAATTAGCTGGGCGTGGTGGGGCATGCCTGTAATCCCAGCTACTTGGGAGGCTGAGGCAAGAGAATCACTTGAACCCAGGAGGCGGAGGTTGCAGTGAACCAAGATCACACCATTGCACTCCAGCCTGGGCGGCAAGAGCGACGTCTCAAAAAACATAAACAAAAACAAAAAAAGTAATGATAGTATTGGATATTCAGCCATTTTTTTCCCTTATTTTCTCTCTCTTGCCTTCTTTTTTTTTGTTTTTGTTTTGAGATGGAGTTTGGCTCTTGGTGCCCAGGCTGTAGTGCAATGGCACAGTTTCAGCTCACTGCAACCTCCGCCTTCTGGGTTCCAGCAATTCTCCCAGCTCAGCCTCCAGAGTAGCTGGTACTATAGGCATGCACCACCATGCCTGGCTAGTTTTTGAGATGGGGTTTCACCATGTTGACCAGGCTGCTTTCGAACTCCTGACCTCAAATGGTCCACCTGCTTCGGCGTCCTGAGGTGTTGAGATTACAGGCGTGAGCCACACCACTTAGCCCTCTGTCTCCTCCTAATGCTCCCATTATATGAATGTTGGTGCACTTAATGGTGGTCCACATTAGTTTGAGGCTCAATTTCATTTTTTTTTTCTCTTTGTTCTTTGGCTTGTGTAATTGCTTTTGATCTAGCTTCAAGTTTGCCAATTCTTTCTTTTGTTAGTTCAAATCTATTGAGCCTCTCTAGTGAATTTAAAGTTTCAGTTATTGTACTTTTCAACTCCAAAATTTTCATTTGGTTCTTTTAAAAAAATGTGTATCTCGGCCGGGCACGGTGGCTCACGCCTGTAATCCCAGCACTTTGGGAGGCCGAGGCGGGTGGATCACGAGGTCAAGAGATCGAGACTGGCCCGGCGCGGTGGCTCACGCCTATAATCCCAGCATTTTGGGAGGCCGAGGCGGGTGGATCACGAGGTCAAGAGATCGAGACCATCCTGGTCAACATGGTGAAACCCCGTCTCTACTAAAAATACAAAAATTAGCTGGGCATGGTGGCACGTGCCTGTAGTCCCAGCTACTCGGGGGGCTGAGGCAGGAGAATTGCTGGAACCCAGGAGGCGGAGGTTGCGGTGAGCTGAGATCGTGCCATTGCACTCCAGCCTGGGTAACAAGAGCGAAACTACGTCTCAAAAAAAAAAAAAAAA
>PVKV010025311.1:0-29878 GCA_004027835.1 Alouatta palliata
GGGGAGGGATAGCATGGGGAGAAATAACAGATACAGGTGATGGGGAGGAAGGCAGCAGATCACACTGCCATGTGTGTACCTATGTAACAATCTTGCATGTTCTTCACATGTACCCCCAAACCGAAAATGCAATAAAAAGTATATATATATAAAAAAAAAAAGAAAGAAAGAAAAGAAAAATTTAAACAAACAAACTTACAATGGGGCAAATCTTTTCTATGGAGGAATATATAGTAGGATGGACTTCCTCTTTTAAAAAGTTGCATTTTCAGGATCACACTTAGAATGGGGAGCTCTGCCCAGCCGTTATATGGTGGGCATTGCTGGGCTGACCCTCTGTCTCAGAGACCACAAAGCAAAGAAAACAAAAGGAATCCAGAGTCCTGGTGCCCATATTTGGCTGGTGGAAGCATCACCAACAAGCAACTTGCCCTAAGAATCAGACAAACTTACAGCCCTTTTCAGCCTCAGGAGTGAACTACAAATCTCAACACTTTCAGAGACAAACACTGCCAGGGCTAGAGGCCAAAGCTTTCTGTCTGGATTTACTCTCTCCCTAGCACTTTGACTTGTTGGTCCCACAACCCCATCTTCTGGGCTTTGACCCTTTCCATGCCCCACCACACAACCACCAGCTTTCTATGTCACTCTTCCCATCTCAAGAGATCCCCATTCTCCTCCAACTGATGCCCCCCAAGACTATGAGAAGATGGCTGCATAACTAGTATGAATGCATCCATTTATACTTTGGCTTAAGTATACTTTCAGCTAATTCAGTTGACTTCATATGTGTGTGTGTGTGTGTGTGTGTATGTGTGTGTGTGTGTGTGTATTTTCTATGTATTAGGCCAGGTGCAAGCCTACGGAGGCTGGAAAGTTAGGCAGAGACTGGGTCTCCCCACATGTGTCTGCCAGCTACCAAAAAGAAAAGGCAGCTCTGATACATGGCGAAGTAGGACCATTATAGGATTAGACCTGAATATTTACTATTACTAGGCTCTTTGCTAGAGATTGAAAACACACTGACAAAGAAGACAGCTCGTTTTCTCAACGAGTTTACAGCCTGATGAAAAAGGTAAGAAAAGGGCACTTAAGCCTCATAATGGTAAGCATTATTGTATTAGGGTTCTCCAGAGAAACAGAAATATATATATATACACACACACACTCTCACAATCCCTGATTCGTGGTAGTTCCACTTACAATTTTTGACTTTACAATGATGTAAAAGTAGAAACTGTACTTGAATTTTAAATTTTGATTTTTTTTCTGGGCTAGTGATAGGTAGTCCAATAGTGTCTTGCAATTCTGGGCAGTGGCAGTGAGCCATAACTCCCAGTCAGCCACACTATCATGAGGGTAAGCAATGGATACTCTACAGTGTATTGCATTGCCAGATGGTTTGCCCAACACTAGACTACTGGCAGTGTTCTGAGCATGTTTAAGGTAGGGTAGGCTAAGCTATGATGTTTGGTAGGTTGGATGTATTAAATACATTTTGACGTATGATGTTTTTGAGTTCTTTTTTTCAACTTACCATGGGTTTATCAGAACATAACCCCAGCATAAGTAGAGGAGCATCTGTACACACACACACACACACACACACACACACACACACACAATCAGCACTCTCTATCCATGGTTTCCACATCCATGGGTTAGACCAACCCTGGATTGAAAATATTCAGAAAAAAAATTGTGTGTGCACTGAACATGTGCATACTTTTCCCTGTCATTATTCCCTAAACAGTACACTATTAACAACTGTTTATATAGCATTTACATTGTTTTAAGTGTTGTAAGTAATACAGAGATGATTTAAACTATACAGGAAGATAATTATCTATTCATGTCCTTAGCTCACTTTTTGATGGGATTGTGTTTTTCTTGTTGATTTGTTTTAGTTCTTTGTAGATTTTGGATATTGGTCCTTTGTTGGATGCATAGGTTGTAAAGATTTTCTCCCACTCTGTGTATTGTCTGTTAACTCTGATGATTATTTCTTTTGCGGTACAGAAGCTTTTTGGTTTAATTAATTCCCATATGTTTATCTTTGTTTTTGTTGCATTTGCTTTTGGGTTCTTGGTCATGAAGTCTTTGCCTAAGCCAATGTCTACAAGAGTTATTGCGATGTTATCATCTAGAATCTTTCGGGTCTTAGATTTTTGCATAAGGTGAGAGAGGAGAATCCAGTTTCATTCTTCTACATGTGACTTGCTAATTATCCCAGCACCATTTGTTGAATAGCGTGTCCTTTCCTCACTTTATGTTTTTGTTAACTTTGTCAAAGATGAGTTGGCCTTAAGTATTTGGCTTTATTTCTGGGTTCTCTACTCTGTTCCATTGGTTTATATGCCTATTTTTATACCAATACCATGCTGTTTTGGCGACTATGGCCTTATAGTATAGTTTGAAATCACATAATGTGCTGCCTCTAGATTTGTTCTTTTTGCTTAGTCTTGCTTTGTCTATGCAGGCTCTTTTTTGATGCCATATGAATTTTAGGATTGCTTTTTCTAGCTATGTGAAGAATGATGGTAGCAGTAGTTTGATGGGAATTGCATTAAATTTGTAGATTGCTCTTAGCAGTATGGTCATTTTCACAATATTGATTCTACCCACACAAATGGCCAAAAAGCTATGGAAAAATGCTCAACATCACTAATTATCAGGGAAATGCATTGTGGTTTTGATTTGCATTTCCCAAATTTGATTTGCATTCCAAAATTTAATGCAATTCCCATCAAACTACTACAATCATTCTGTGTGCAAATGAAAATTACAATAGGGCTGGGCGCGGTGGCTCATGCCTGTAATCCCAACACTTTGGGAGACCGAGGCAGGTGGATCACCTGAGGTCAGGAGTTTGAGACCAGCCTGGCCAACATGGTGAAACCTCCTCTCTACTAAAAATACAAAAATTAGCCAGATATGGTGGCAGGTGCCTGTAATCCCAGCTACTTGGGAGGCTGAGGCAGGAGTATCTCTTGAACCTGGGAGGCAGACATTGCAGTGAGCTGAGATCGCACCACTGCACTCCAGCCTGGGCAACAAGAGCAAAACTCCATCTCAAAAACAAAACAAAACCCACAATGCAGTACCACCTCACTCCTGCAAGAATGGTTATACTTTAAAAATAAAAAAATAATAGATGTTGGCATGGATGTGGTGAAAAAGGAACACTTTTACACCATTGGTGGGAATGTAAACTAGTACAACCACTATAGAAAACACTGGAGATTCCTTAAAGAACTAAAAGTAGGTCTACCATTTGATCCAGCAATTCCACTACTGGATATCTACCCAGAGACAGGAAGTCATTATATAATACAAAAACATACTTGCACATGCATATTTATAGCAGCACAATTTGCAATTGCAAAAATTTGGAACCAGCCCAATGCCCATCAATCAACAAGTGGATAAAGAAAATGTGGTATATATACATATACCATGGAATACTACTCAGCCATAAAAAAAGAAATGAAATAATGGCATTCGCAGCAACTTAGCTGTTATTGGAGACTATAGTCTAAGTGAAGAAACTCAGGAATGGAAAACCAAACATTCTATGTTCTTACTCATTTGTGGGAGCTAAGCTATGAGGACACAAAGGCATAAGAATGGTACATTGGACTTTGAGGACTAAGGGGAAAGAGTAGGGGATGGTGAGGGATAAAAGGCTACACATTGGGTATAGTGTACACTGCTCAGGGGTGGGGTACACCTAAATCTCAGAAATCACCACTAAAGAACTTATTCATGTAACCAAACACCACCTGTTCCCCCAAAAATCTATTAAAATAAAAAAATTTTTAATTAAAAATAAAAATAAAGTATACAGGAAGATGTGCATAGGTTACATGCAAACATTATGCTGTTTTATGTAAGTGACCTGAGCATCCACAGATTTTGGCATCTGAAGGAGATCCTGGAACCAATCCCCCATGGATATTGAGGAATGACTGTTATTTGTGTAGACATAATTCATTATAAGGAATAATCACATAATGATGAAGGCAGGCAAGACCTAAGATCTGGAGGGTGAGCCAGCAAGCTGGACACGCAAGAAAGCCTTGGTTTGGCTCTAGTCCAAATTAGAAGGTGACCCGGAGAGTCAGTGGTGTAATTTTCATCCAAAGGGTCAGCAAGCTGGAGACCTAGGAAGAGTCAAGGTTTCAGTTCAAGATTGAAGACGGGAAAAATGTCTATGTCCCATTTGAAAGCTGTTAGACAGGAAGAATTCTCTTAGTCACAGAAGGGACAGCATTTTTATTCTATCCAGGCCTTCAACCCACATTAGGGAGTCAATCTTTATTAGGGAAGCAATTTGAGTCCACTGATTCAAATATTAACCTCATCCAGAAACACCCTCACAGACACACCCAGGGTAATACTTGACAAAATGTCTGGGCAACCTGTGGTCTAGTCAAGCTGACTCAGAAAATTAGCCATTACTGTCATAGTGTGTGGTAAGTACAGGGCATCCCGGGAGCACACAGGAGGGCACCTAGATCAGCAGGGCTTTGTTGATTAGGAAGAAATCACACTTAAAATTAAAGTCTTTATGTGGACTCCTTATCGAGAGGTTCTCAACTGGTGCACGGGGAATCCTTTCTTGGATGTGCTATCAGTTCTTCACTGGTTTGTAGAACTCATTTAATTACAGCTGAGTATTCCCATAGCAGGGCCATCTCTTCAGACAGAAGGTGACCTGGGCTGGCCGAGCAGTTTGCTGTGGAGCAGGTACCGTGGCTGCTGGTAAGAGAGGAGAAGTGGAGCACAGTCAGGTTCCCTCCAAAGAGAGGACTCTGCATGCTGGGCTGTAAGAGAACTGGGCCCCAGAGTACAGGAGAGGTAGCCCAGACAGCAACCATTCTGTTCCAACAGCCAAACTGTGCTGAAGGGGCTGCTGGGACAATCACTGTGCTATTACATTTTGTGGCGAGGTTTGTGTTGCAAAGCTTGTTGACTGGCGTTGCATTGTTTTCATCTTTCAGTGCCTCACCAAACATGTTGGTATTAAAAAGAATGCTGTGATCACCAAAAATTGAGAATTCCTGCATTACATTCTAAATCACAAAGAAGCAAAGGTGTCATTTTCTGTTCCCAACATCAGTAACAACAAACAGTTCGTCCTGAGCTCATTATGTGCGTCTTCCTTGCTCTGAGAGGATAAAGAGTTCACCTTATGAAAGAATGTAGGCAAACTTTTTCTTTTGCTGTAAATGACAAAGCAGTTTCTCTACTCATATTTTAAAAAATTGTTTTCATTATGAGTTTGACTTTACTTCTACTTTCTGAAGGAAGGGCATAGGAGATACTAACAAATCCTTTGGCACTGCAGGCAACAAATCACCCACAAAAACTTTCAAGGCAAGAGCCCTGAGCAGACACAACTCATGGCCACAGCACCTTGCAATTTGGCCCCCCATCGAGGAGGAGAAAAGTGATTTCTTGCCAACCAAGGTTGCTTTTATTCCCACATTTATTATCCTCAGGTGTGGTATTTAGCAGCCACCTTCCATGTTGGAGAGCTTTGAAGACTCTCCTCTTTAGAGACCCAGACATTGATTTTGAAAAAGCACCATGCTGCACTAGCCCTGAATGCCCCGCAAGACGGGCTTTCCCATCAGCTCACAAATGCGATCTAGTTTGAAATGAGAAGCTGCCAGAGTGACTCTCAGGGGACTGAGAAGCATCTAAGTACAATGGGCTTTCAGACTGGGATAGGCAGTTTAGAGCCATAAAGGGACTTAGGAGATAGCATTTCCCTCTCCAAATGCTCTTTAAAAAGTTATATAAGTCAACTCCACCGTCAAGTCCAAGTTCATATTAATTCACTGTTGTCAAGTTAACCTGGCTCAGCACGAGCTCCTCCACTGCAGGACCCACACCTACATGGCACTGTCTCCACAGAGTAAGGGCAGATGCTAAGCCTCACTCAATCACCAGGGCTTTGCATACATTCTCACTTTTATTCTCACAATGCACCTATAAGATACTTACTATTTTTCTTGTGATAGGAGAATATTTGGGGATAGTAACCTTTTCCCCTTTCAGTTTATTTTTTCACTCCCTCTCTTCCCTCATGGCCAGGCCATTTAGGAACCATGCCACTGGAAAGGGAATGAGAGAAGCATTTTATGTTGGTTTCCATGAGCCAGTGATATTAGAGAAAGGAGATGACTATTGGCATTTCCAAAATGTTTGAGGATTTACTCTTTTTTAAAAAAGAGGAATTCTCTGTTGCATACCTGTCACACACTCTCTCACATACCTGTCACACTCTCTCCAGTAGGAAAAGAATGGGAAGAGAGGATGGCAAAGTAAGAATAGTCTTTGGGCCCAGGTGTAGTGGCTCACGCCTGTAATCCCAGTATGGGAAGCCTAGGTGGAGGATCACTTCAGCTCAGGAATTTGAGACCAGTCTAGGCAAAATAGTGAGACCTTGTCTTACCAAAAAAAAAAAAAAGAATTAACCAAGTGCTGGTGCATGTTTTAGTTCCAACTACTTTGGAGGCTGAGGTGGGAGGATCGCTTGAGCCCAGAAGCTCAAGGCTGCAGTGAGCTATGATTGCACTGCAGCCTGGATGATGGAGTGAAACCCTGCCTCTAGAAAATAAATAAATAATAAATAGAAAATAGCCTTTAAAGGTTCCTGGAGAAAGGGGCTATACCAGGTTACATTGTCTAAAGAGAGTCACTACACCTTCTCCCATCTCACACACTCTTCTTGCAATGTGACTGTGAAATCTTTCAAAGAGAGGTGAGGCCAATTTCCCCTATGTGGGCCTGAGCAATCTTGAGCAGCAGTAGCTCTTAAGGGCCCTGCAGCTCTGGTGTGGGAGCTGAGACTCTCACCTGTGAGTCTGGAGCAGCCATGCTGTGAGGAAGCTCAGGTCACATGGTGGGGTCTCGTGGAGGTGTTCAGGCCCCAGCTGAGGTGTTGAGGCCCCTGCTGAACAACTGCCATCAACAACCACACATGTGAGTGTGGAAGTCTCCAAATGATTCCTGACTCCAGCTATCAATTTGAGCCCATCTCAGGCCTCATACACCACAGCAGAGAGAGGCCAGGTGTCTCCACGTGCTCTTCACAAATTTCTGACCATGAGCATAATTGAATGGTTGTTTTAAGGCTTTAAGTTTTGCAGTAATTTGTTATGAAGAAATAACTGAAACGGGGCCCCGTATTCTTTCACCAGGGCTGAGGGAAGTGGTAAACGCTATTGGATTTGAGAATGCCAGAACAGAGGATCCATACTTCCTGAGAGCTCTAGGGTAAGATCTAAGAGACAGAATAACTACATGGTGGTAGACAGGGCCTTGGACAGCCTCTTAGATTCCGGAAGCCTTCCATGGTCTGGAACTAGCAGGATGATTCCTCTACCTGCAAGCATGGCACAGATATGAAGGGATGAAGCAGCAAACCCACTGGACTTATTGGTGAGACATTTGTGTGCCAGAGGTTGGGAAATAAATCTGACTAAAATTCAGGGAACTTCTACGTCAGTAAAATTTCTAGGGGTCCAGTAGTGTGGGGCCTATCAAGATATTCCTTCTAAGATGAAGAATAAGTTGCTGCATTTGGCCCCTCCTACAACCAAGAAAGAGGCACAAAGCCTAGTGAGCCTATTTGGATTTTGGAGGCAACACATTCCTTATTTGGATGTGTTACTCTGGCCCATTTATTGAGTGAACTGAAAGACTGCCAGTTTTGAGTGGGGTCCAGAGCAGGAGAAGGCTCTGCAGCAGCTTCCAGCCTCTGTGCAAGCTGTTCTGCCACTTGGGCCATATGACCCAGCAGATCCAATGGTGCTTGAGGTGTCAGTGGCAGATAGGGATGCTGTTTGGATTCTCTGGCAGGCCCCCATAGTTGAATCACAGCGGAGGCCTCTAGGATTTGGGAGCAAGGCCCTGCCATCTTCTGCAGATAACTACTCTCCTTTTGACAGACAGCTCTTGGCCTGTTACTGAGCTTTAGTGGAAACTGAATGTTTGACTATGGGTCATCAAGTTACCACGCAACCCAAACTGCCTATCATGAACTGGGTGCTTTCTGGCCCATCTAGCCATAAAGTGGGTCATGCACAGCAGCATTCCATCATCAAATGGATGTGGTATATACGTGATTGGGCTCAAGAACGTTCTGAAGGCACAAGTAAGTTACATGAGGAAGTGGCTCTAATGGCCATGGTCTCCACTCCTGCCACCCTGCCTTCTCTCGCTCAGCCTGCATCAATGGCCTCATGGGGAGTTCCCTATGATCAGTTCACAGGGGAAGAGAAGACTACGGCCTGGTTCACAGATGGTTCTGCACAATGTGCAGGCACCACATGAAAATGGACACCTGCCACACTACAGCCCCTTTCTAGGATATCCCTGAAGGACAGCAGTGAAGGAAAATCTTCCCAGTGGCTGGAACTTCGAGCAGTGCACCTTGTGGCGCATTTTGCATGGAAGAAGAAATGGCAAGACGTGTGATGATATACTGATTATGGGCTGTAGCCAGTGGTTTGGCTGGATGCTTAGGGACTTGGAAGAAGCATGATTGGAAAATTGGTGACAAAGAAAACGTGAGGAAGAGGTATGTGGATGGACATTTCTGAGTGTCCAAAAACTGTAAAGATATTTATATCTCATGTGAGCACTCACCAACAGGTGACCTCAGCAGAGGAGGATTTTAATAATCAAGTAGATAGGATGACCTGTTCTGTGGATACCACTTAGCCTCTTTCCCCAGCCACCACTGTCATCACCCAATGGGCCCATGAACAAGGTGGCCATGGTGGCAGGGATGGAGGTTACACATGGGCTTAGCAACATGAACTTCTACTCACCAAGGGTAACCTGGCTATGGCCACTGCTGAGTGCCCAATTTGCCAGCAGCAGAGACCAACACTGAGCCCTCAATATGGCACCATTCCTCAGGGTAATCAGCCAGCTACCTGGTGGCAGATTGATTATACTGGACCTCTTCCATCATGGAAAGGGCAAAGGTTTGTCCTCACTGGAATAGACACTTACTCCCGATATGGGTTTGCCTATCCTGCATGCAATGCTTCTGCCAAGACTACCATCCATGAACTCACAGAATGCCTTATCCACCATCATGGTATTCCACACAGCATTGCCTCTGACCAAGGCACTCACTTTATGGCTAAAGTAGTGTGTCAGTGGGCTCATGGTCATCAAATTCACTGGTCTTACCATGTTCCCCATCATCCTAAAGCAGCTGGATTGATAGAACAGTGGAATGGCCTTTTGAAGTTCACAATTACAATGCCAACTAGCTGACAATACTTTGCAGGGCTGGGGCAGAGTTCTGCCGAAGGCTTTGTATGCTCTGAATCAGTGTTCAATATATGGTACTGTTTCTCCCATAGCCAGAATTCAAAGGATGGAAGTGGAAGTGGCACCACTCAAAAGCACCCCTGGTGATCTACTAGCAAAATTTTTGCTTCCTGTTCCCATAACATTATGTTCTGCTGGCCTAGAAGTCTTAGTTCCAGAGGGAGGAACGCTGTCATCAGGAGACACAGCAACCATTCCATTAAACTGGCAGTTAAGATTGCCACCTGGACACTTTGTGCTCCTTCTACCTTTAAGTCAATAGGCTAAAAAGGGAGTTACAGTGTTTGGCTGGGGTGATTGAGCCAAACTATCAAGATGAAATTAGTCTACTACTCCACAACAGAAGTAAAGAAGATATGCATGGCATACAGGAGATCCATTAGGGTGTCTCTTAGTATTACTATGCCCTGTGATTAAGGTCAATGGGAAACTATAACAGCCCAATCCAGGCAGGACTACCAATGGCCCAGACCCCTCAGGAATGAAGGTTTGGGTCACTCCACCAGGAAAAAAACCACGACCTGCTGAGGTGCTTGGTGAAGGCAAAGGGAATACAGAATAGATAGAAGATGGTAGTCATCAAAACCCAGCTACGACCATGTGACCAGCTGCAGAAACAGTAACTGTAATTGTCATGAGTATTTGCTTCTTCTTTTGCTAAAAACATGTTTGTGCAAGTATACACTTGTACTGAGAAAATATCCTTATCTTATTTCCTTTTCCATTATCACCTAACATAAGATTTATTGACTTCATATCAGCATTTAAGTATTGTTAACTTTATGTATTAGTATTTGGGCTGGAGACTGGTGCATTTCCAATTGTATGAAGGACAGTTGTATTATGTTAGGCATAAATATGACCTTATTATTGTCTTTATTGGAAGATTATGTATGATCTCAGGAGATGTGTATGGGTTCAGGTTGACAAGGGGTGGACTTGTGATGGTTAATACCGAGTGTCAACTTGATTGGATTGAAGGATACAGAATATTTATTGATCCTGGGTGTGTCTGTGTGGGTGTTGCCAAAAGAGATTAACATTTGAGTCAGTGGACTGGGGAAGACAGATCCACCCTTCAGCTGGTGGGCATAATCTAATCAGCTGCCACTGAATATAAAGCAGGCAGAAAAACATGAAAAGGAGAGGCAGGCCTAGCCTCCCAGTCTACATCTTTTTCCCATGCTGGATGCTCCCTGCCCTCAAACATAGGACTCCAAGTTCTTCAGTTTTGGGACTTGGACTGGCTCTCCTTGCTCTCAGCTTGCAGACAGCCTATTATGAGACCTTGTGATTGTATAAGTTAATACTTAATAAACTCCCCTATACATATATCCTATTAGACATATAACATATATATATATATATACAATGTATGTGTGTATATATACACACACATATATATACAATATATATGTATATATACACATACTAAATCTTCAATAGAAAGCATCAAAGACAAGATTATTTGAATATCTCCTCATCCTGCTATTTCCACCAATCCTGTACTGTTGGATCATGATGATTACCCAATTCTAATCAAGTCCCAAATTGTAAGACCTGCCTTAAATCAAGCTCCTAATTCTCAATCAGTTCTTACTTGACCTTTTCCCCTCTGAGACACTGCCAAGTCAAAGGTGTACACGCACACACACACACACACACACACACATATGTATATATACTATTAGTTCTGCCCCTCTAGAGAACTCTGACTAACACAGATGGGAAAGATGCGGTGATCTCTAAGGGCAGATGACCAAGATGGAAGAGGTGGTTCTGAAAAAGCCCATGTGAGCAGACAGCACTGAGGATCAAAAGCCCCTCCCCACCGCACCCCGACCCAATGCTTGGCAATATGCAAGCTCCCTGGAATAGGGACACCACTAAAAACCCTTGGGCTATGCCTCTAATTCCACCGGGCCCTTCTGGATCCCCAGAATTGAGAACAAGAATTTTGGGGCAAAGGGAAGAACCAGTGTGCTGAGAAGAGGTTGAAATGCTTTCTATTTCAGTATTTGGTGGGCATGTCTCCCAGGTGGTAGCTCCTACTAAGGGCACTGCAAGCCTGTGAAAGGGTTCAGGACACACTTTCCCAAAATATGGCACCTGGCATTTGAGAAAACAGCAGAAGCTGTTAATTACAGGAAGGTCACTCTCCTCTTCCCCTTGCCCTTTTCCCTTGAAGCAGGCCATAAAACCTTCATTCCACAGCTGCTCTCCTTAAACGAAGAGGAAAGCAACACCCTTATCTCTGAAGATACAGGGACACAGAGAAGAATCTGGACAAACAGGTCTCAACAAGTTACCCCCAGTTAATTGCCATTAGATCATCTTTGTTCAATCATACTTCTGCATGACTGTCCACTCTTCATCAACCCTAAGCATACAAATATACAGGTTTCTCTACTTCTTTGAGTCTTCATTTCTGGACACTCCCATGTCATATAAAACTTATATTAAATCAATGTATATGCTTTTATCTTGTTCAGTCTTTCGTTATAAATGCTTCAGCCATGAACCTAGCAATGGATGAGAAAAGAAACCTTTCTTCTCTTAGACATGCTTCTCTGGCTTTGTCTGTAGAAAAACCAAGAATCTCATGGTGGTCCATACCTATAAGGAACCCACACTTAGTACAGAGGTGGCCAAGGTGGGGTGGGAATGTCTTGGACACCAGAAGGAACAGAGATGGGAACACTGTGTCCTGCGGAAGTGTGGGCTCAGCCAGTGTCTGCATCCTTTCCTGCATCAGGCTGCCAAGACCTGGGAGGAAAGGCAGATGGGATGGAGGTCTTAGGAGGCTTGACCCAGAGGAGGAATGTGGTGTGTCTAGGCAGATTGTCCCTTGGACTTCTCCAGTGACGTCTTGGCACTCTATTACAGTGAGTCCCAAGCCATGTGAGACTTAGACATTACAAATTGCCATCCAGTGTGAACAGCCTGCAGAAGGGAACTGAGCAGGTTTTAGGGGTGATCTGCGTAAACCTGTGGCCAATCACAGAGAGCATGACAGATGTTCTAGTAGACGCCTGCACAGGCTCATGACACTGAGAACCATCTAGGACTTTCTCGGCATGCAATAACATGTAGGGCAAGGACACAAAAGTGACAGAAATTAAATCTCTATCACCCCAAAGAACATGGGGGCCACATACAGAAATAGAATTACAGAGAACTAACAAGTTCTCTATGTTTCTATTTCATATACACATGAATGTGTGGTCTTAGATTTGTCAACAGCTGGCTCCCCAAATACCACAGAATCTGTCAATAAGACAAATAAGTCATCTATCAATAAGACAGATGAGTTCATCTCAACACAGTAAGAGAAGGCCACCTTTGACTTGGCAGTGTCTCAGAGGGGGAAAGGTAAGGTAAGAACTGATTGAGAATTAGGAGCTTTGTTTAAGGCAGGTCTTACAATTTGAGACTTGATTAGGATGCGGTAATCTTGATCCAACAGTACAGGGTTGGTGGAAATAGCAAGATGAGGAGAGATTCAAGGAATCTTGTCTTTAATGCTTTCTATTGAAGATTTAGTTGATGATGAATTTAAAGAATTTTTACAGGAAATTTCTGTAATGAACAATCAAAGCTTTTGCTTGGGCTGGAGGGTACCATCAAAGTCAAGTCATGCAAATGAAGATATGTTAAAGATTTGCTAATGAAGACAGCGAAATCCTGTTAACTAGATTATAAGGGAGGTTTGGGTTCTAAGTATCCAGGCTGAGTGTGGGAGCCAGTGGGTTCTATTCTCACTACTATATCCCCTGCCATTTTACATTTAGGAGAACTTGGGTTCAGAGGGGCTAAGTAACTTGTTCAGTCACAAATCTAGTCAGATGAAATAGTACAGTGGTTAAGAGCATGGATTCTGAAATTAAACTGTTTGGGATCATATACAAGTTTAGAAAGTTACTTAATTTCTCTGTGCCTCAGTTTTATTGTCCATAAAATAGGGGTACTAATGGTAGCTAGCACATAGACTTGTGATGAGAATTAAATGCATTAATGCCTGAAAAGTGTTTACCATAGGCTCTGACATTGTGCTCCGAAAATGACAGTTAGCAGTAGTGATAGTTGCACAGTAGTAAAAGTGGTATAGTAATAATAATAAGTATTGACCAGTGTCTGAATCAGTTCTGTTGGACACCAGTGCAGAATTGGCTATAGAATTTGCCCAGTACAAAATTAAAATGCAGGACCCTTTGTCCAAAAGTTATTAAGAATTTCAAGACAGTAACAGTAGCGCATGAAATTAAGCATAGAGGCCAGGAACAGTGGTTCATGCCTGTAACCCCAGCACTTTGGGAGCCAACGCAGGTGGATCACCTGAAGTCAGGAGTTTGTGACCAGCCTGACCAACATGGAGAAAACCCATCTCTACTAAAAATACAAAAATTAGATGGGCATGGTGGCACATGCCTGTAATCCCAGCTACTTGGGAGGCTGAAGCAGGAGAATTGCTTGAACCCAGGAAGTGGAGGTTGTGGTGAGCTGAGATTGTGCCATTGCACTCCAGCCTGGGCAATGAGAGTGTAACTCTGTCTCAAAAACAAAAACAAAAACAAAAATTAAGCCTGGGCAATGAGAGTGTAACTCTGTCTCAAAAACAAAAACAAAAACAAAAATTAAGCATAGAATCCTTCTAAACACCAAGCCCTGTATACATGCACAAGTCGTATGCCAATTAAACTGGCTCTGCTCCAGGGCACTTTTAAGGAAAATCTATTATCCTCTTAACTAGTGTTAAATAAAATCTATGGGAGGCCATTGATTTGGACTGAGCTGCTGCATTAGGTCCCAACATATGAGCCCAAAATGGAGTCACCCATGCTAAGATTCCATGTCACCAAACTGAAACCTAAACCTGTTTGCTTGTAAAATCTCACCTTCCTCTGGGCGTGGTGGTTCACACCTATAACCCCAGCTCTTTGGGAGGCCAAGGCAGGCAGATTGCCTGAGCTCGGGAGTTTGACATTAGCCTAGGAAACATGGTAAAACTGTGTCTCTACAAAAAAGACAAAAAGAGTAGCTGAGGATGGTGGTGGATACCCGTAGTCCCAGCTCCTTGGGGAACTGAGGTAGGAGGATCACTTGAGCTGGAGAGGCTGAGGCTGCAGTGAGCCGAAATTGTGCCACTATACTCCAGCCTGTACAGCAGAATGAAACCCTGTCTCCCCCAACTCCACCCCACCCCCCAAAAAAAAGAGAAAGAAAAAAAGAAAAAGATCTGACCTTCCCAGAAATCAGGGGAGAGATGATAGCCAAATCCCTAAACAGGCCCATTTTCCAAATAAATAAATAAACAAACAAACAGGAGATTCACAGCAACAAATCAAAAGGGATCCAGTCAATTTAAGCCAGCATGATAAGAAAGTTCCTTCTGTTTTAACCCATATGAAAAAAGCACCTGATGTTAACCAATCCACTTTTTGCACCATTCTGTTTCATTGTTTCTGCTCAAGCTATCAAGCTACCTCACAAAAATCAACTGTTCTGCCATGCTCCTTGGAGTTCCTATTTTGTAGACTGGATGCTGCCCATTTCATGAATTGTTAATAAAAGCCAATTAGATCTTTAGAGCTCAATTTGCTGAAATTTTGGTCTTTGACAGTAGCACTGCATTTTACCAACCTGCGCCTCCGCATTACAACTACCATCTGAGAAGTCTGGAACCCCAACAGAAGGTTGCTTTCCTGCAAAACTATAGCTGTTTCACCAACACAGATGCTATAAGATTTGAAACTACTGTGCCAGATTATGTTACACAAAGCAGCAATTATCCACGACCTTTCAGACAGAGTCTTATGTGAAAGATTAGAGAGAGACTGGATGGTCTTAGCACCTACCGCATGCCCTGAAGGCACACCAAACTTAGACTTCAATTTTGATTCCCTAATTGTTTCACTGAAAACCCTATTATGTAGCTGGGCATGATGGCTCATGCCTCTAATCCCAAAATTTTGTGAGACTGAAGTGGGTGGATGGTTTGAGGCTAGGAGTTCAAGACCAGTCTGGGCAACATAGCAAGAACTAACCCCCCTGCATCTCTATAAAATAAAAATTTTAAAATTAGCTTGGCATAGTGGTATGTTCCTGTAGTCCCAGCTACCCAGGAGACTAAGGCAGAATGATCACTAGAGCCCAGGAATTCAAGGCTGCAGTGGGACATGATTGTGCCACTCAACTCCAGCCTGTGTGACAGAATGAAACCCTGACTCTTAAAAAACATTGCATTATTGCTGCCTCTGGTCAGTAGAATTATGGGTGAATTAAAATTTTTTCCACATATTTTCCTGTAGTTCCATTTTTTAAGCAACTTAACATGGGTTGATTTTTTTTTAATTTAAAATTATTTTCAACTATTTATTTAAGAAGGGAGCTTCATATGGAGAGAGATTGGTCCCATTTAGACTCAGATATATAACCAAGTAGCATGATAATATATTAGTAGAGTCTTATGGTTATAAGGAATGTTATGTTAAACATTTTATGTTTTACAAATCAGATCATTCCAGCATGGTACAGCTATTTTGGAAAGAGCTTATGTATCTATCTCTATATAGAGCTTGAAATGCTTCAAGAATATTTTCTGTTGAGTCTATAGTTGGAAGCTTAGGACTTTGATCCTGAGAAATCCTGGGTACAGAGAAAATAGACTCAACTTTGAAATTAACTTGGTGAGCTTATCTGGTTCTGCTGGGACAAAGCAGGAGAAAATGTTTTATTTGATACAAGCCATTAACAAGAGAAAACAAAGCAAAACAACTAGAGGTAACCAGAAGGTAACACAAAAAGTTAGTGTTTGATTTTGACATCAAGCAGTTCCCTGGACATTCAAGACTTTATACAACCACTTTCCAACTCTAGTGTCACTGGGAAAGAAAATTTCAAATGCTATTTTATAGCATTGGATCTGACGAAGACTCTGATCAAAACATCAGTCAAACTTCTGCAAGTCCTTTGCTTGACTAGGCCAGACTTTGGGCCTCCTTCTCTGTCCTTTATAATAGAATCCACCTTTTTTTTTTTTTTTTTTTTGAGATGGAGTCTAGCTCTGTTGCCTAGGCTGGAGTGCAGTGGCACGATCTCGGCTCACTGCAACCTCCACCTCCCCAGCAGTTCTCCTGCCTCAGCCTCCCAAATAGCTGGGATTACAGGTGCCTGCCACCACGCCCAGCTAATTTTTTTATTTTTAGTAGAGACAAGGTTTTACTGTGTTGGCCAGGCTGATCTCCAACTCCTGAACTCATGATCCGCCCACCTTGGCCTTCCAAAGTGCTGGGATTACAAGCGTGAGCCATTGCGCCCAGCCAGAATCCAGTTTGAGCAAGAATCCTGCTAAGCCAAATTAACCAAAATCCTCACTCTGGTATCTTATGACCCTTGACTTCAGCAATAATCCTATCAAGTCAGTTTAGCCAGAAACCCCTTATCTCTGACGATTCTTCTTAGTAATTTTCCATCCATTGACCTCCACCCGGCTCCTTGTAAGAAATCCCTACTTATTCGTGTTGGAGCCAGAGTTGAGCCCAATCTTTTTCCCCCACTATAAGACCTGACACCAATTACCGTGGACCACTTGCATAAAGCCTACCTTGTCATCTTTGACAAGTATCATGAATAATTTTTCTTTAACAGATCAAATGAGGTAATATTCCTTTAATAAAAATTGTTATAATTAAAATGTCACAGCTTTTCCTGATTCTTACAATTAAAGTCTGTTAGCCTCACTCTGGGGAAAGATGATGAGTTTTAATTTTTCAATGAATGATGCAGTATATGAAGCCATGAATGTGGAAGGCATGACGTTAACACACAAGACCACTGCTGTCACTTTTCCTGAGGGCCTGAGCCACAAGCTGCTGCTCTTCACAGCACAGATATAGGTCAGCCGTTCCAGGACAGTGACCCAGTCCCTTATCTCCTTGCAGCAGAGGCAGGGATATACAAGGAAAAAAACTGTAGCTGGTAGATGTGGTGGAAAGAGAAAAGCAAGTGGAGAGAGAAAAAAGGGGGGGGGGCAGTGGTCTTGTGGAGAGAAGCTTGGAGCTACAGGCTGCCACCCAGATCTATAGGGTCTTAGCTTTGTGCATGCTTTCAAGAGGTGGGGACAGGAACTATATGGACAGTGAAACTCTGCGATGCATGCGAGTGAAGTCTGAAAATTTCAATTGTCTTAATGTGAGTGGATAAAACTATTATTCAGTTTGTATTATCACAAAAATCACAGAAATAAAGTGAAACTTACACACAACTGACTATACAAGGACCTCAAAGTCTCAAATGATCAAGGCTATCTATTCCTACGGTCTCCATGCCCACCCCGGACCCTTCCTAACTTTCCCTCTCTCCAGGAAAACATCTTTCCACCCTTTGAGGGCAGGGCTGCTCTGAGCATGGGAACCATTCACAGTGTAGCCAAATTTCTCTTATCCATATTGGCTTTACTGCTGGGTGTGTTACTGGGGCAATTTACCATGGGTGTAGGGATGAACTGAGTGGACCTCTGTTCTTCCCATTGCCTCGTCTCTCACTCTCCCAGAATCCCCTGAGGCCCTTGAGCCTTTCCGGTGGTGGCATTGTGGTTGTTTTCCAGATTGGTGGCCTTCCTCTTATCCAGTCTTCTGGGTTCACGTTTGTTTTACTCATTTATTCACGAATTCATTTGTTCACCAAATGAGCACCTGTCCTGTGCAAATCAGGTGCTATGAGCTAGAGCTACAAACGCAAATAAAAAAAAAAGCTCTTGCCAGCTCTTTGAGAAGTCACCATCTTTATTTATTTTATTTTATTTTATTTTATTTTATTTTATTTTATTTTATTTTATTTATTATGCTTTAAGTTCTGGGGTACATGTGCAGATCGTGCAGGTTTGTTACCTAGCTATACACATGCCGTGGTGGTGGTTTGCTGCATCCAGGCACCAGGTATGTGAGACTGAGTATTCCCTATCCCAGTATCCCTGAGCTCACTTTTGGGACCCGAGTGGACCTCTTCCCCAAGGCATTCTCCCACCTTGACCCCTGTGCTGGTGCTTATACCCCTGAGGCCAAGGGGTGGCTGATGGTGGCCATTTACAGGTGTGTGGGCATGCATGTTGGGGTGTCCACATGTGTGGGCTCTGAAAGCAAGGATGAGATGATGCCATTGACCACCCCTTGTAGGCCACCACATTCAGGCATGGCACTGAGATTTTAAATCTGAAGCCCTTTTATGGTGTTCTAAGATATATTTGTCAAAATAGGAGGATAGAACATACTTTACTTGGCAGTTTATTCACTTGATTTATAACTTCTGGAGTTAGCGGCACAGTGTGTGGCCTTCCTTTGTATTTCTTCCCCAGTTTGGAAATGTTACAGGTGGCCTGTGAAAGTTGTAAACCCAGAAAATCTGAGACAAGTCTCAGTTAATTTAGAAAGTATATTTTGCCAAGGTTGAGGACTCGCCTGTGACACAGCCTCAGGAGGTCCTGACAACATGTACCCAGGTGGTCAGAGCACAATTTGTTTGTTTGTTTTTTGAGACGGAGTTTCGCTCTTGTTGCCCAGGCTGGGATTACAGGCATGCACCACCATGCTCAGCTAATTTTGTATTTTTGGTAGAGATGGGTTTCTCCATGTTGGTCGGTTAGTCTCAATCTCCCGACCTCAGGTGACTCGCCCGCCTCGGCCTCCCAAAGTGCTGGGATTATAGGCATAAGCCACCGCCGTTGGCTCACAGTTCGGTTTTATACATTCTAGGGAGACATGAGACACCAATCAACATATGTAAAATGAAAATTGGTTCAGTCCAGAAAGGCAGAACAACTCAAAGTGAAAGTGGGACAACTCGAAATGGGGTTGGGGTGCTTCCAGGTCACAGGTAGGTGACGGACTTTGAGTTTCTGATTACCTTTCCAAAGGAGGCAATCAGATATGCATTTATCTCAGTGAGCAGAGGGGTCACTTTGAATAGAATGGGAGGCAGGTTGCCCCTAAGTAGTTCCCAGCTTGACTTTTCCCTTTAGCTTAGTGATTTGGGGTCCCCGAGATTTATTTTTCTTTCACAAGGTTTAGAGTGCAGTGCTCTGGTGTACACAGTGCTGCATGTGTAAAACACACAGCCCAGCCTGTCCTCATGTGTCAACGGGCTTTCTGCATTTTCATAGTGTATTATGAAGAACATGCCTGAGTATTTCCATTTCTCCCTAGCAGATTTTCCACTGCTTGACTTGGAAATGCGTGTGCTCCCATGGTCACGTGGCCCCCTTGGATGAACACAGTGACTTTGTGAGCAGTCTGCCGATGCTGACACTCCTGCTGCAGTCTTCTGAGCAGTCAGAGAAGCATGAACAAGATTTGCTTCTTTTGTGGAAAAAATTTCTAAAAGCACACGCTTTCTCAGCACTTAGTCATTCTTCCTTTGAGTCCACGTAGGTGCTCATTTCACCGTATTTTGCAGAAATTTGTTTACATTCCTGCCTCCCCTCCTAGGTTCTGAGCTCTTCGGTGTCTTGGTTCTCTTTAGATCTCCAGCACCCAGCTCTGGGCTCCACAGACAGATAATGAGCAGCATGGTGTGATATAATAACAAATATATATTTAGTCTTTCTCTCTGGTTACTGGCACAGAGTTCTTAAACCCTCTGAATTTCCTGAGTGGTAGGAATGTCTTTTGTCTGCTAGTCAGTGGACTCAAGAGGTGGGATAGTGGGAGTTATAGCTTCAGGGTGGGGGCTGATCACCAGAAAAAAACAATCACATGATTAGAGGGTTCGAATTTTCAGCTCTGCATTTCACCCCCTCATGGACGGGAGAGGCATTGGAGTTGAGTTCAATCACCAATGGTCAATGACTCCATCAATCATAGCTATGTAATGAGGTTTTGATTGACACTATGAGGCTAAGGGAGCTCATGAGTTGACGAACACATTCACACGCTGGGCGGGGGCTGTACCCATCCCTCTCCTGATACTGTGCCCCATGAGTCTCTTCCATTCGGCTGTTGCAGAGTTGATCCTTTATAATAAACAGGTCATTGTAATTAAAGTGCTTTCCTGAGTTCTGTGAATCATTCTAGCAAATTACCAATCCTGAAGTGGAGTCATGGGAGCTCCCAAATGTGTCTCCAGGTTAGACAGAAAGGTAGGTAGCCTGGGGTCCTGGGACTTGCGACTGGTGCCTGAAGTGAGGGGAGTCTTACAGGACTGAGCCCTTAAGCTGCGGGGCCTGCACTGCTTCCGGGTACTTAGTGTCAGAATTGAATTGAATTGTTTAACACCCAATTGGTATGAGAGAACTGGTTGGTGTTGGGACATCATATTTGTTGTGGAAAAACAACACCACACACATACTATAAAGCCTGAATTGGCTCTAACTGCAGACTTGACTCCAATTTGGAGTCAAGTCTGCAGTTAGAGCCAATTCAGTCTAACATTCCTTCTTTTGAAAGATAGGGTCCATGTCCCCTCCCTTGGTTATGAACAAGTTTATAATTGCTTTAAACAACAATGTGTAGTGGAAGTGACACCATTTACCATCACAGGTGACAAATGGCTGGGGCCAGTATTGCAGGGAGTAAAAGAATTTACTGAAACAATAATGAGTTAAAGAGGCAAATTTATTAGAGAGAAAGCATGTTGCAAGGAAGCCACGAGCAGCACAGCAGAGAAGGGGCTGCCTGCAACACAACAGGGGCTGGAGGGAAATTTTACAGGATTGTGCTGGAAGGGTTATGTGTGGATAGGATTATGCTGCTGGGGCCATGGGCAGAGCAAGGTATTTGAGAACAGATGTTGTTTGTAGTTAGCTGTCTCTTAGAACATTTTTTTTTCCTCCACCAAAGGCCCTTTCCTCATTGTTGTTAACTTATCAGGACTCTACTTTTACTTCCAAGGCTAGGTCGTAAAAGGTCATGCAGCTTTCATCTGGTTCTTTCTTAGAATTCTTGCTCTGAGGATCCCTTTTGGAATCCAGTTGCCATAGTGTGAGACACCCTAGCTACCAAGCAGAGCCAAACCTCATTACATAGACATGATTGATTGAATCATTGACCATAGGTGATTGACCTCAACTCCAATACCTCTCCCCTCCATGGCAGGGTGAAGCATAGAGCTGAAAATTCTAACCCTCTAATCATGTGATTGGCTTTTCTGGTGATCAGCCCCTACCCTGGTAGCTAGGGTCAACCAGCTCAGCTGAGCCAGCTCATCAAGTCATCCCTGCCAGGTGCCAGCCATGTGAACACAGAAGCCTCCAGATGTTTCTAGCCCCCAAATGTTTGAGACACCCCAACCATTCAACTTCCCAGTTGAGGCCCCAGAATCCTGAAGCAGAGACATGCCATCCAAATTCCTGGCCCACAAAACTCATGGCCATTATCTCCTGACTGTTGTTTTATACCAATGTATTTGGGGTCGCTTTTCTTTTTTTATTTTTATTTTGCTTTAAGTTCTGGGATACATGTGCAGAATGTGAAGATTTGTTACGTAGGAGTACATGTGCCATGGTGGTTTGCCGCACCTATCAACCCAACATCTAGGTTTTAAGCCCTGCCTGCATTAAGTGTTTGTCCTAATGCTCTCCCTTCCCTTGTCTCTCACCCCTGACAGGCCCCAGTGGGTGATGTTCCCCTCCCTGTGTCTGTGTGTTCTCACTGTTTAACTCCTACTTATGAGTGAGAACATGCGGTGTTTGATTTTCTATTTCTATGTTAGTTTGCTGAGAATGGAGTAGCTTTTCACAGCAATAGTAACCAGAACACATGTCCTCAACATTGTGTAATGACTAGCTGTTTCAAACTCATTTTCTTTAAGTGATTCTATTTAAAGGCCATGATATTGCAAATATATATAAAAATTAGACCCTCGGAATTCTGTTAATTGTTAATTATTGAAAGAAGGGTTTTTTTAATGCAATAAATTGTGGTTTTTCAGGATGCAGGGAAATATTTTTCATGCATGGCAATTATCTTACTACATAAATATTTCTACACTGTTCTGATTATTCTCTTAGATAAATTCCTAGAGATGGATCTGCTGGGTCAAGCGGCATGCATGTTTTAGAGACCACTTATTCACATGACCAGATTATCAAATCCCACTTCTCACTCAACACCCTTCCTCTTCCAGGCTTGGGGACTGCACTGGGGTGGGAGTTTGGGCTGCTCTTTCCTGCTTCCTCCTCCCCGCTCACTCTGTTGCTTCCAGGTCCTCCAGAGCAGGGGTTAGGGAGGGGTGGAAAAGGTAAGAAAGAGACAAAAGTCCTTTCACCTGGCCTGGTCCTCTCTGGATTTCATGTCCTCCAAGTGTTAGATGTGAATACACTAGGTCTCTCGTGGTGCACTTGGGAAAGTCCTTTGGGATGTCTTTGGGATGCCTGCGGGATGCCTTCCTCAACATAGGTGACTTAAATGGAACATGTACTCCTGTTGTGCCTGCTCCCCAACTCCAGCCCATGCTAGAGAACCCCACAGGCTCTTGCTACCAGTCTGTCATCCTGTAGGCAGTCATCTCCAGGCAGGGTGTCAGCAAGGTGGCTATAAGCCTGGCTTCTTTCCACGGTGTCCACTTGGCCACAGGCAACTCATGCATCCCTACCAAATAAGGTGGAGGTGACAGCAAGAGCAAGTGCTCCCTCTCTTTGCGGTGCCATCTCTAGCCACTTCCTTTTCTTCTGCTCAACCAATAGAGAATCTGAATCAGCAATTCACTCAGCAAATGCTCAGAAAATGAGATGCCTGTCTCTCTTTGCTGATACTCCCAACTCTATGATTCATCTGGATCAGGGCCTGGGGAGCACTTTCCCTTAGGTGAGAAACTCCCTATCTAATTCCTCCAGTTTTCATCTCTTGGGCTCATAGAGACTGGAGTGAGAGTGGGTGTGGGGCAGGGAAGAGGAGGCTGAGCACTGTGGGGCTGGGCTGGGGAGTGGAGTTGACCACAGGATGGAGAGAAGGGCAGGGCCTCTATGCCTTGCCTCTTTGCTTTATGGCTGATAATCAAACAATGAAAGTTTTGTTTGTTTATCTTATAGTGATTGGTTTAATAATTATAGAATATTCTCTATGATGGATAAAATGTAGCCATTCAAAATCCAAGGACAACTTAATGGACAGTATTTATTGATATGCACATATTGATATATATGTAATGATGTGTTACTAAAGGAGCAATGTAAGTGCCCAAACCTCGTAAATCCCATTTGTAAAATACGTAGTATATATTTATAGATGCATAGAAAAAAATTGTTAGAGGAACATTCACAAACCATTTTCTCAGAAGGATAGAACTATAGGTGATTTATTCTCTGTGCTTTTTGGAGTTTTCAAATTTCTTTTTTCTTTTCTTTTTTTTCTTTTTATTTATTTATTTATTTATTTATTTATTATTATTTTTTGAGACAGAGTTTCGCTCTTGTTGCACTCTTGCCCAGGCTGGAGTGCAATGGTTTGATCTCAGCTCACCGCAACCTCTGCCTCTTGGGTTCAAGTGATTCTCCTGCCTCAGCCTCCTGAGTAGCTGGGTTTCAGGCATGTGCCACCATGCCTGGCTAATTTGGTATTTTTAGCAGAGACAGAGTTTCTCCATGTTGGTCAGGCTGGTCTTGAACTCCCAACCTCAGGTGATCTGCCTGCCTCTGCTTCGCAAAGTGCTGGGATTACAAGCATGAGCCACTGCGCCTGGCCAGGGTTTTCAGATTTCTATGATGAGCACATGTTATTGTAATAAACTCAAAAAATTGTTTCTGAAATATAAAAATAAATATTAAACCTTTCCTTTATCCACATTCTCCTACAAGTGTTCTTTCTCTTTATTACCTTTTGAGTTTTCACTATCAAGGGAGCTGTTCTCCTTCAAAGCAAGTGAGGGAGCAGAAATAAAATCCAGATGTGCTTCTGCTAAATTCTCCACTGTCAGCAAGAGCACACATGTGCAAGACCCACAGCAGCAGAAGCCAGCGGAGCTCAGACAAGGCAGCCCCATCAGCAAGGGTTTCAGGAAGAGTCCCTGGAGTGGTGGCCTGCATCCTAGGTTGCACATGGGAACCACCTAGCAGACTTAAAAAACTCCTCATACCTCGGCAGCAGAATTTTAAGACCCAGAGTGATTCTGATGTGCAGCCAAGGTTAAGAACCCCTGCCAGAGAGTGGGAGCCTCACCTAATTTCCAGGCACCTTCTCTAGGAGTTTCCTGTGTCTTCTCTTATGTGAATTGCATGACAGTGTTTGATTACAAATGCAGTCTCTAAAATTATAACTCAAAGTAGGGACAAGAGAAAAGTTTTAGGCCATATGCTGGATTGACTAGTGTTCCCTAGAAGATTTACATCTACCTGGAACCCTAGAATATGACCCTGTTTAGAAATAGGGTCTTTGCAGATGTAATGAAGCGAAGATAAGGTCATACCGGAACGGGTTAGGATAAGCCCTAAAGCGAATGACTGGTGCCCTCATAAGAAGAGGGAGATTTGAAGGCACACAGACACACACAGTGGGAAGAAGGCCATGTGAAGATGGAGGCAGGAATCCATCTGCAGTGATGCAGCTACAAGCCAAGGAATGCTCAGTACTGCCAGCCCTATCAGAAGCTAGAAGGGAGGCATGGCATGGATTCTGTGAGAGCCTCCGGAAGGATCAACCCTGCTGACACCTTGCTTTGGGCTTCTGGACTCCAGAAGTGTGAAAGAATAAACTTGTTTCAAGGCACCTAGTTTGTGCGGAATTATTACAGCAGCCTTGGGAAACTAACACTGTTAGTTTCAGAAGTCTGCCCCAGAAGCAGTGAAATGGTGCTCTGTAAGAGGCACTCATCAGCGCAGCCCTTTTCTGGACCTCAAAGGACTCTCTGTTGCATGTTTTCTTTGTGTGCATAGAAAAAAAAAATGCATCTTACACCATCCATGTCAATTTTCTTTCAATTATGTGTACACAGGACCTATCTCATTTGCAAGGTGGAGAAAAACTCCCACTATACATTTTGTCCCATCGCTTTTCCTAGCTGAGTCGGAGATCTTTCTTATTAGATTCACTTACCTTGTAACTAATAGGAATTGCCAGCCTTTGAAAAGCAATTACTTCTAAGTAAAACAAGCACTTCTCTGAAAGAGTCAGATAAAGCTGTACATACTGTAAATAAGACACTCTATGAGTAGGAGTTTGCTATTTCTGCTTCAGTGCTGGAAAATTCCTTTCATCGACACTATCTTTAATAGAGAAAGGGAGATGCTGAGGCCTTACGTGGTCATTTATTTTATTCTCCAGCTTTCTAGTGGGCAGCACCAACTATGTAAATTAAGTTGCATTCAACTGAATAATTAATTATAGCATGCTCTAGATCTGTAATAGGGGCTGAGAATGCAAAGTGACCACTGCCCTCAGGAAAACCATAGGGATTGTAGACAAGTAACAACACATTAGATAGAGCTCAGAGCAGAAGCTCAATGCAGAAGGAATACATTGGAGTTAGAGGGATCATGGAATGACCTTCTTATGAGATGGTGAATTGAACATGAATGTTTATCTGCTCTGTCCTGAAACATGCACTAAAATGAGAGAAAAACAATAAAAATAAATATACATAAACCCAAAAGGACCAAGAGAATTGGGGAAGACACCACAATGAATGAAAACCACCATTGGATTTGGTAGGATGGAAACTAGAGGAAGTAGAGGACAGAGAACTCTGACTACAGAGTGCCTACAGAGGCAATATGGATCAGAGAAGCCAGCTCCACCCATAGGGAGGGTGGAGAACTGGAGACACAGAAACTGTTGGAGGTAGTGATGCGCATAAAGTAAAAAACAAGAGGTTTGGGTTGAAAGTCTGTTTTAAGTAGAAATTAGGTCCCAGGTTGCTCACCATCCAGAGCAGCTAAGGGCCACTCCTCCCTATCTAAGTAGGAGACTTATTCTTGGAGAGCAGGACCCAGAGGGGCTGCACAGCAGAGAGTGGGGCAAAGTGCTATACTGAGAGCACTTGACCTGCTGAACTGGGAGACTCCCAGCCCTCTTTGCCCCCCACCCCAAGCATGCATATGAGACAGCTAGGTGAGAGGGGGTCCCTGGGGAAACTCTAACCAGGTGCCTGAGGTGGAGCCTGGGGAAGTTCAGGACATTCGCAGCAGGGAGGAACCTGGCCCCTCCTCTTCCTAGGTGGAATCTGGGATTCAAGCAGCTGGTGGGAAGTGCTCTAGCAAAGGAACTCTGGCTCTGCAAGAGACCCTGTTTCTCCCTTTTCTTCCTTTATACCCAATAAAACCCTGTCTTACTCACTGTGGGAAGTAAAAAAGCTCCTCTTCAAAGTTTCCTTTCTTGTTAAAGAATAAATCATAAGTGTGCTAATAACTCTTTATTAAGCCCTATCCTAGGTAGCCGTTAGACATACTTAAAGGCACGTAGTATATTCTACGCTCTTGTACTTTAACCAAGATATCTGTGCTGGACGTGCTCACAGGCATGTCCCACCTCTCAGCCTATGCCCCTTACCTGTTTAGAAAAGTTTTAAGTTGTTAGCCAATCGGATTTTAGTTTAGATTGTGAGGTCTGGCTCCAGCCAACGGAAATCAGACACAGCAGTAAGGATGACCCCAAATGCATAAGAAATAAATATGTCTGCTTTTCCTTTGTTCGTTGTACTCTCCTGGCAACATGACTAGCGAGGGTACCCTTCCTACAGGAGGTAAAAATTGCTTGCTGAGAGATCCTTTGTCTCAGTGCTGACTCTTCTTTTCTTTCTTTCTTTCTTTTTTTTTTTTTTTGTGGCACCGAGCATCTGTTTCTAACATTCACCATTTACACTGTCTGTGAGCCTGAATTTTCGTGGCAGTGGAACTGTGAACCCAGAAAATCTGAGACAGGTCACAGTTAATTTAGAACATTTATTTTACCGATGTTGAGGAAGCACCCGTGACAAAGCCTCAGAAAGTCCTGATGACACGTGCCCAAAGTGGTCAAGGCACAGCTTGGTTTTGTACATTTAGGGAGACATGAGACATCAATCAATATCTGTAAGAAGTACATTGGATCGGTTGGAAAAGGCGGGACAACTTAAAGCAAAGGCAGAAAGACTGGGAGCGGGAAAGGAACTTCCAGGTCAGAGGTAGGTAATACAAAAATGGTTACCTTCTTTTGAGTTTCTGATTAGCCTTCCCAAAGGAGGCAAATCAGATGTGCATCTATCTCAGTAAGCAGAGGCGTGACTTTGAATAGAATGGGAGGCAGGTTTGCCCTAAGCAGTCTCCGGCTTGGTGTTTCCTTAGTGAGTTTGGGAGCCCAAGATATTTTCCTTTCACAGGACAAAGAACTCCCGTTTTTAGCTGAACTAAGGAAAAGTCCTGCAACATTTATGACACGCAATGTAGGGGCTCCAGAAGCGTCGAGTGAAATGGGGACTCAAAATCTCTCACTCTTGCTCCTAAACCTTTTCATCCTCAGACTTCTGAGGGTGGGGGAAACCAAGCCCTCAATCCCCATTGCTCTGGGGCCTTTTCATGGCCTTTTCCTTCCTTTTTCGGGACAGGTCAGAGAGCAGCAGCTCCCCACCACTCTCCCCTCCCTGCCAGGGCTGGGACATGTGGCCCAAGGCACCCAGGGTGGCTAGCTGTCATTTTCCTCCATGAGCTGCTGGAGTCTTCACCTTTTCTGGCCAAGAGGTTCAGCTCCATTGGATAGTAAACTTCTGTCTCTGGTGGAGGAACCATTTGCATAAGAATAAGAGGTTCTTCCCCAGGTTTTCTTTTTTCTGAGATTCTCACTCTGTCACCCAGGCTAGAGTACAATGGTATGATCTTGACTCACCGCAACCTCTGCCTCCCGGTTCAAGTGATTCTCCTGCCTCAGCCTCCTGAGTAGCTGGGACTATAGGTGCCTGCCACCATGCCCAGCTAATGTTTGTATTTTAGTAGAGACAGGGTTTCACTATGTTGGCCAGGCTGGTCTCGAACTCCTGACCTTGTGATCTGCCCGCCTTGGCCTCCCAAAGTGCTTGGATTACAGGCATGAGCCACCACACCCAGCCTTCCCCAGGCATTTTTAAGCTGTTTACTTTCATTCCCTTTCTCTACCCTGTCAGCAAGTTAACTTTTAAAAGTTTTTCTTTCCCCTTCTTAGAAGATGTTGTACTAGGCTAGGAACCCCTCCAACTATCACTATATTCTCTGCAAAGTTTTGGTTGTGAAATCAAGCCTCCATCTTGTTTTACAACCTAAGGGCATGGCTGGTAACCTCTTGGCAAGGCTTTGTTTAGCAATCCTGCCTGAGTGAATGAGCGCTCTCAGGTTCCAAATCTGCATGTTTTCCTAGCCCACCAAGTGACAGGTTTTCTTCTGCTTGTCTGTGTGCATACTGTGTGTGATGTCTGTAAAAATAGCTCTAATAAATTTGGCCCAAAGAAAGACAAGTGCTTGGATTTAATATTTTTTCAAGGGAAGATAAAGTCTGTGGTACCTTTCAGTTCACGTGACTTTAAGAAATGAAACAGCCCTAAAGACTATTGGCAAAATGCAGATCAGTTGCAAGATTTTCTAAGTGTTTTAAGGTTACAATTGCTTTCTGGTAAGAACTATTTGAGTCGCCAGCTTCACAGTTGGTAGGGCCTGGGGACATATGGAACTAACCACGCCCTTAATTAAGAAGGCAAACCTTGGCTGCAGTTAGCACACAATTAAGCAACTTAACAAGTTTTACCTTAAAGTTAAAAATTGCTAGGAGTTAACTGAAACTACTAGAAATAGATTTAAGTGCAAGGTGTGTGAGAACAGTAAACTGTGTTTTTTAGTAAAAGTTTGTAAGAAGGCATAAACTTTTGCTTAGGATGAAAGGAGTTTTTTTAGTTAAATTAGATGGGAAAAAGCTGAAGGTTCAAAGAAGTGGTGGAAAAATTGTGGAACTTAATCTTGCAAAAGAAGTTCTCTGTGTGAACATATTGACTAAATTCAAAAATTATATGGTTTTTCTGTAAATTGAGCATTGAAATAAAGGCATAACAAGGTTTTCCTAAGGTGCTTATCTGCTATTTGGCAAAATTTGTAAAGAGATATGAAAGGTTTTTTATTCTTTAAAATTTCTGAGTCATGATTTTGCAAAACAAATAACTTACGGTAGTCTGGAATTCTATTTCATATCAAGTGTTTTAAACCTCAGACATTTAACAGCTTTCCCAAAATCAAACTTCAATTTCAAAATTGTCTTCCCTGGCGTGTGGCTTTTCAATATTTCAGAGGGCCCCTGAAGTGTCCAGAAAAGAGAAGTAAACAAGATTATTTGACATGTTAGGTACATGGGATGTTCAAAATGATATTCAATCTTCCTTAGGTTATATTTTTGTGAATAACACTTGTAAGGTCGGCTGCCTCGCTGGGAGCTCGGACACGCCCACCCCTCCCTGAGCCTGGAAACTACCTGAGCCTTCCGCACTTACCTGAGCTCCGTCACGTAGCTTCCCTAACGCCCACCTCTGCACTCCCCGCCCAAACCTGCACTTAGGCACCTAGCCCGCCAAAAAACCCCGCCAAAATTTGAAAAACCCTGCTTCC